>PVIW01004883.1:0-49382 GCA_004026585.1 Noctilio leporinus
GGGGGACAGAGGGGAACAAAAAGGGGATGGATGTAATACAACAACAATAAAATTAAAAAAAAAAAAAAAGTGAAGCTAAGCCAAAAGCTAGGCCTCCTGCACCAGTTAGCTGATTTGTGAACGTGGAAGAAAAGTTCTGGAAGGAAATTGAAAGTGCTTCTCCAGTGAACACACAAATTAGAACAGCCTGATTGCTGATATGGAGAAAGTTTTAGTGGTCTGGATAAAGGTTAAACCGGCCACAACATTCCCTTAAACCGAACCTAATGCCCAGCAAGGTCCCAACTCTCTTCAATTCTACAAAGGGTGAAAGAGGTAAGAAAACTGCAAAGTCTGACGCTAGCAGAGGTTGGTTCATGAGGTTTAAGGAGGGAAACTGTCTCTATATTATAAAAGTACAAGGTGAATCAGGAAATGCTTTATCCAGAAGATCTAGCTACGATAACTACTGATGGTGGTTACACTAAACAACAGTTTTTAATGTAGAATAAGCAGCCTTACCTCAGAATAAAATGCCATCTTGGACTTCCCTAGCTAGAGAAAAGTCAGTGCCTGGCTTCAGAGGTTCAAGGGGCAGGCTGGCTCTCCTGTTGGGGGCTAATGCAGCTGGTGACTTTAAGTTGAAGCCAATACTCATCAGCCATTGCAAAGACCCTAGAGCCCTTAAGAATTAAGCTACATCTGCTCTGCCTGTGTCCTGTAAGTGAAACAACAAAGCTTGGATGACAGCACATATGTTTGCAACATGGTTTCCTCAATATTTTAATCCCACTGTTAAGACCTACTGCTCAGACCAAAAGATTCCTTCCAAAATATTACTGCTCAATGACAATGCACCTGGTCACCCAACAGCTCTGATGGAGATGTGCATAGGAAGATTAATGTTTTCCTGCCTGCTAACACAACATCCATTCTGCAGCCCAAGGACTAAGCAGTAATTTCGACTTTCAAGTCTTACTATTTAAAAAATAAATTTCATAAGTCTGTAGCTGCCACAGACAGTGATTCCTCTGATCCATCTGGGCAAAGTAATTAAAAATCTTGTGGAGGGAATTTACCACCCTAGATGCCATTAAGAACACTTGGGATTCGTAGGAAGAGGTCAAAAGAGCAATGTTAACAGGAATTTGAAAGAAGCTGACCTTCGTGGATGGCCTTGAAGAGTTCAAGACTGCAGTGGGGGAAGTAACTGCAGATGTGGTGGAAACGCCAGAGGAGCGAGAATTAGAAATTGAGCCTGAAGAAGTGACTGAATTGCTGCAATCTCATGATAAAACTTTGATAAAGGAGGAGTTGCTTCTTATGGATGAGCAAAGAAAGTGGTTTCTTCAGATGGAATCTACTCGGAGTAAAGATGCTCTGAAGATTGCTGAAATGATGGTGAAGAGCTTAGAATATTACATAAACTAAGTTGATAAAGTAGCACAGCAGGGTTGGAGAGAACTGACCCCAATTCTGAAAGAAGTCCCACCATGGGTAAAATGCTATTAAACAGCATCACATGCTACAAAGAACTCATTTGTAAAAGGAAGTGTCAATCAATATGGCCAACTTCATTGTCGTCTTATTTTAAGAAATTGCCACAGCCACCAACAACCTTCAGCAATCACCACCCTCACCAGCCACCAGCCACCAACACTGAGCCACCAACAAAAAGATGACAACTTGCTGAAGGCTCAGATGATGGTTAGCATGTCTTTAGCAATGAAGTATTTTTAAATTAAGGTATGTAAAGTTTTCAGACATAATGCTTTAAGTGTTTGATGAAATAGAGTATAAACATAACTTTTATATGCACAGGGAAAGAAAAGTAGTCACGTGACTTGCTTTATTGAGGTATCCATTCTCTTGACTGGTGTGATCTGGAAACAAACCTGCGATCTCTCAGAGAGATGCTTGTGTTTCCCAAAATCACTGCAACTTTCCCCCACCTCTCCTTTCACAAGCTGCTTTGATAAAACTCAGACTGCTTTCATCTCTGTGATTGAAGAGAAAAGAATAAAGGAAATGAGATGTGTCCCTGGAAGAGGAACTGAACTCGCAATCTGGGAGCGCAAAAGTAAACATTACCCAGTGAGCTCCTCAGTTTAATTACTGACCTGAGAGTTTCCACTTACGTCTTTAATTCGCCACACAAACACTTGCCTATTATTCTCTAAGTCCAAAATTTAAAAAAACAAACAGAAAATGGGGGAGGCAAGGTTGATTTAAGGGAATTCAATGACTCTTGGCATTCTTCTCATGTTTCCCCCAAATTTGGGGATAAAATGTGTTGCAGTTGTGTTTCTGTGAACCAAGCAAATTCTGACCATGACTTGAGCAAACGTCGGAAGCACAGGGCTCTCACCGGGAGCTGTACAGAGTTTTGCATGAACAGAATAACACAACTGCATTTCCTCCCGAGGTGCGGGAAATCAAACTGCATGGATGTGCTTGCTGACTGAATGGACCAACGGGTGCGTGAGTGAACGTCAAGGGCTCCTTTGCCTGGTGACATCCTTAAACGTTTACGCGCATGTTTAAACTATGTTTTTTCTTTTCTTTTTCTTTTTTCTCTTTGCCTATCTACCTTGTGCTGTCAGTTTGAGCTAACAAAGAAAAAGGCAAGAAATTAATTTTAATTGTCTTAATTTCAGAAATGTGTCACTCCAGATTCCCAACCAATTCTCTAAGTGACTGGGTGCTGCCTCAGCTACAGGGAGCCTTCAGTGGCTGTGGCTGACTTGTCACGGGCTCACCGTGGCAGCTAAGGAGAAAGAAAGCACTTTTGGTTGTAGAGGAACAACCTTTCGACTAAGGCTGGAGCCCCTCACTCAACTCCACTAGTAAGTCAGCAGCTGTCCAGGCAGGTCCAACGGAGTCCCTGCAATGGGAAAGGAATTCTGCCAAACACTTTGAGGGAGAAAAAGATGTCACTACACGAATCTTAAGGGCTTGTTAAGAAGGAGAGAACACTATAGACACTGTGAAGCCTTTTCATTACCGTCAATACGCCTTCAAACAGTCTAAGAAGCAGGAGACCACTTGTCGCAGGGAGGCTTCAGAGACGTACAAAAGTTAGCTGAGACAAGAACCCATGGAGAGGCATAACATGCGTGGCGGCTCAGAACAAGGAACGTGGGATATAGTTCAAATAATGAGCAGAGGACTAGCTTTGCTGAGTGTGTGGTCGGGGTGCAAAACAGGAAAAGGGTCTTGCAGGTCAACGCCAGGTACTGAGGCTGGATATCTTGCTCAGCCTATCATTCCAGGATCCGAGTGGGAGTCAGAACAAAGAAGAAAAGGGATGGTAAGGACCCATCATGAGAGTTCTAAAGGTGACACCCACAGCTAAAGATAGAGACACAGTTGCTGTGACTTTCTCTGGCAGTAACCAAGGCAGGGAGAAGAAACACAGTCCATAAGTAAGCTGGGGGTGAAGGACCTGCTGATCTCTGTCCTGTCAGCCTGGAACGAGTTTTCTGGGGTTCCACAGGGGCAGAGGCTTTCACCCAGCAGCATCTCAAAGGCATCCCTTCGCTTTGACACTTACATAGACCATAACATATTAGAATGCATTGGCCGCTGCTTCTGGAATGGCCACAACCCAAAGCCAGTTTGTTAGAAATCTTTCACCTGCCAACTCCAGAGTTTTCAGGTCTTCAGCAAAGTTGGGGACACTTGGCAGGTCTTCTGTCCCCAAAGTAATGAATGTAAGAGCTCTGGGCTAGGAGCCAAGAGAGCAGGTGCTAGCTGATCCTGGCCTGGCCGTTAACCCCCTGTGCACTTTGGTGAGCCTCTTCCTATCTCAAGGCCCAATTGCATTTGTCAAATGAGGAGACTGGACGAAATACCTGCTTCTGTGTCTTGCATTCTGTGAGCTGGGGTCAAGTGACTGTCTCAAGCTCATGTAGCCACATCAGAGTGAGAGCCAGGCCCAGGCCCTGTGTCTTCAGATCCATTCATTGGCCCAGTGTTCTTCCCGCACTGCTGGGCTATGCAAGTGAAAGATGTTAATAGTAACAACCAACATTCACCGAGTAGCTTCTGCAGGCCAGTGTGTCTATGTTATATCTAGTTAGTTAGTCCTCACATCAATCATTTGAGTTGCAAGCATTTCTCAAATCCCTTTAAAGATAGAAACCAAACATTTGCCCACAGCCACAAAATGAGTAGACGCCGAGGATGTGAGGTGAGACAGTCCAGCTCCAGAGCGCCTTATCTCCATCTCTACTCCGCTCATCGCGCAGCAGAGTAAGCAGCAGCAGAGCGACACGTAAGGGACATGGGATCTTAAAATAGAAAACATGGCAGTCTTCCAGTGGTGACTTCACATTGCAACAACGAGAGCTTTCTGAAGAAATATTTTGGTCAGTGCGGCTTGCCTGCATACCTCCCCTTTCCCTCCCCACTGGTGACCACATGAACAGTCCCCAGGGGACCAGTGACGACCCAGTGGTCCCCACTGTGGTCCGAATGGAGTACGGATAATGACCACATAGAAAATCAGGAGACAGTGGCCTCCTGGGTGACTCCCCCAGCTCATAAGACAAGGAAAACCAAAACCACCACAGATTGACTGTACTACAAAATCAAGCCCAAGAGAAGATACCCTCTTGAAACCACGTGACATTACCAGCGTCACCCCTGGACACACAGGCACGCAGGCAGGTTGCTCCAGTAGGATACATCTCAGACTCATGGCTGTGTCACATCAGACATTATTTTCAATAAAATCAAGGGAAGTGGTATTTAAAAGCTCCAACTCTATACTCTTTACCTTATTTCGTCTAAGATCCCTATTCCAGGAGGTTTATGAGTTATTTTTGAGCTTATTTCCATATTGCTAATAAAAATACATTAGAGCCTGTCTGGTAGCACAGTGGATAAGGTGCCGACCTGCGAACCCAAAGGTCACAGGTTCCATTCCCCAGCCAGAGCACATAACCAGGTTGCAAACCAGGTCTCCAGCCAGGTCTGTGGCTGGAGGCAGGTGAAACACAACCATACATTGATGTCTCTCTCCCTCTCTGCCTCTCTTCCTTCCCCTCTTTCTAAAAATAATGAAATAAAATCTTAAAAAAAAATACATTAGAAAGGTTGCCGGAACCCTGGAATGAAGGCTGGTAACCTTAGTTCCAGCCCAGCACTTTTCACCAACTAGCCACTTGACCTTGGATGGGCTTTTGACCTTCCCAAGCCCTGTTCTCATGTGTAGTGACAGAGCTAATCTTCTCAGAGTTCCATAATTCTGTGAGCCAGCCAAGGACCAGGAGCCCTTGAATCATGTGTTTTGCTAAATGGATCCACAGAACAAAATTGTGATCCACGGGGATTAAATTCAAATAAGAAACAAGAGGCGATGGATGTCCTTCTGAAAGAAGAAGTTCAGATAAAAATGTGTGCCTCTGCAGAAAGAAAGAAGGAACTCCTGTCTTTGGCAACAGCATGGATGGAACTGGAGGGTATTAATGCCTAGTGAAATAAGCCAGTCAGTGAAAGACAAATACCATATGATCTCACCTAATACAGGAGATTAATGAGCAAAACAAACAAACAAGCAAAATAGAACCAGAGGCAGGGAAACAAGGAACAGACTGACAGTGTGCAAAGAAGGGGACAGTTTAGTCAAGGAACTGGTATAAATGACCCATGAACATAGACAACACATGGGGATGGACCATGGGAGAGAAGATTGGAAGGCAGGGGAGAGCATTAGGGGGGAAATGAGATAAACGTAATACAACAACAATACATTAATTTTGTTTTAAACGTGTGCCTCTATCTGGTTCTGGGAGCTTGGCCTGGCACCGGCCTCCTGTCAGGCCTTGGAGGCTCCTCAATCTGTCCGCACGGCAGGGAGTGAAGGCTCCTTCCCTGGGGTGGGGGGCGGGCATGGAGCAAAGCACGCAACCCTTGGTGACCTCCCCGGAGGGGAGGTTTGCCTCCTCTTCAGGAAGAGCTTGGGCAGCACAGACAGCGGAGGGCAGAAGGTAATGAGCTGGGCAGACACGCTGAGAGGCAAGTCAGACAGGAGACCACGGAACCCTTCGGGGCGAGCACAGGAGGCCCTCGGCACAACTCAGGACTCCGCTCATCAGAGTATGGGTCTGCCCATCGTTCCACCAGGAAAATCCTCTGCTGCGTTCTTGATGGCCACACACCGGAATGAGCTGCTTCTTCCTGCGCTTTCAGTCCTGGATTATGTTTGCCAAAGCTTGTTTTCTTCCGAACCTCCAGGATCTTTCTCCTGCTGTCCTGGGGAAGCAGGTTAGCTTTACTCAGGAGTCAGGGCTGTTCCCACAGCACAGAGTTAGGCTTTGATGCTTTGATGAGAACTTCGTCTTCCCAGCCGTCCGGGAGTGGAAGGCTCTGTTCCTGTTCACTAATGCACTTATTATTATTATTTTTTATACTACCTGCCCATCTGGTAGGTGGGGGGCTTTGAACTCAGGCACTATGGCTCCAGAGGAAATGCCCTTCAACCTGGACCTGCCATGCCAGCTGCTGCCCTGCTTGTCACTGGCACCCTCACCGCAGCTCCCTCAAGCAGAGGAAAGGACGCTCCAGGTCAGCAGGCCTCCGGAACCACTGGGCTCTTCCTGCTCCAGCAGGCCCTCCACCGCCTCCTGGCTCCCTCTGGTCGTTCCCATCTGAGCCATTCAAGAGTATTCTTCATATATGAAATTCCTCATATAGAAGAATTTTAAGGGGCAGCAGACAGTCTCTTTGCGACCAGGTGCCAACTCTGTACCAGTTCACACCCACAGGGAGTGAGAACTCGGTGGAATTAGGTATTTACGTCAGCTTTCCATCATCGCTGCACACCCGGCATCACTGTGCTTGCCCTGTAATGGACGCTCAACAACTGGGTTGAATTATTAAGTAGCTCATTCATAAATGGATGAATAACTTCATTTAAAAATTCAAGTGAATACCCTTTTTTTGTTGGACAAGATGCCATTATTCCTTTGAAATATGTTATCTTCAGTGTCTGCCACGTTCCTAGCGCTACCCTGACCATTACAGGAGACTATTAGAGAATCTACAATCAGTTAAGTGCGAAATAAGGTTAGAATGTTGGAAGCTACTAGGCTGCAGCATACTCGAGCTTTATAAAAGCATCGACGCTATCCTGTGTCATAGGATAATCACCTGCGTCCTTCTAGATTTTTCCTATGCATTTAAAATAATGGGTTAAGTAAAACTGTCCAATCCATTTTAGAAATGGGATGATGAAGCCCAGAAAGGTTAAGTCATTGGCCCATAATGACTTAATACAACACATGTATTAAGTATTGTGCCAGGACTTGAAGTTACTGTGACTCCAGAAGTGATTTCCTAACCACTGCTCTCCATACTACATAGTATAATAAGAGTCACATAGGGGTATAAGGTGAAATAGGGATGTTACAAATTTATATACTAATATATTGCATCTGTAGCTGTGGTTTTCATTTCTGTGTGTGTTTAATCATAAATGGGATCATACACTATGTCCTATCTTGTGAATATTTTTCACACAATCTATGTCTTGAAGATATTTCCATGAAATTGCAGGTTACGTCAATTCCATTTGTTTAGAGTAGCAGTATGTTCTGTGACATGGGTATTTATTTAACTTTCTACTCATGGAAAATTAAGGTTGTTTCCAGTTTTTCAATTACAATGCTTCATTTAACATTTGTGGTTGCGTGCACACATACGGGTATTTCTGCAGTACAGATTTCTAGTAGTGAAAGTACTTGGTGCAGATAAATCTACATGTGCAGCGGTGTAATAATGGGATTTTTGCTCCCTCAGCCAAGGGCACAGTTAAGGCTGATAGGACGTGGACACTGGGACGGGCAGTGTAACTGGGTCTCCACGGACCTCGCACTCATGCACAATACCTCACACTTTGCCCAGAGCCTTCGCATACATTATCTCATTTACTTTCATAATAAGTTATAGAGAATGCTATTCTCATTTTACAGATAAGCTAAGACTAGCAAAATTAAGAGATGTATCCAAGATCATCCAATGATTTAAGATCAGGGCCAGAACTAGAAAAAATGTCTCATTTGTCATTAGGATTTTTTCCATTCAAACCACACCGGTATAATCATAAATTGTACACATACAAAATAGAATGTTTGGTTTGTGCTTAGTTGCTCATGAATTGGTGTTTACAAGTTTTAAAAAATGAACAACATGGGCATAGTTAGACATTGCAAGTACTAAGGACAGAAATGTCCAAGAGAAGATGCAAGGTATTTTCTACCTCAAAAAATACTGTCATCTTATAATACTAGGAAAGTAAAAAATAAAATGAAGGAAAGAGCTCTTTGTTGATAGAAGGGGATAAAAAGATAAAAAGAGTCCAGAAAGGCTGGTGGGAATAGGAGAGTCCTACAAAAATTGGCCCCAGGAGGCCCCTGAATAGTTGCAAAAATATCAATCAGCCTAGGAGTTCCCCCTTTAAACTGAAAGGTAGAAATGACAATTATCGGATCAGAATAGAATTCCAAGTTGAATTCTACTGAAAGATAATTTACTCCAACTAAAACATTTTACTGTTAAATATTATCTATTATTGAACAATAGGTATCATTAGGTAAGAGAATTTTGAAGAGACATGACTAAGCTTCTCTGCAGAAATGAATACAGAAATCTGTTCTTGATCATCCTGATCAGAGTAATGACAGGAAGAGTAGGAAACCTATAATGATGTGTTGATAAACTTACTCAATCAGGTGCCCTAACATTTACACGTAAGTTTCAACTAAGGCTTCTTCAAGGACTTGAGATCCTTGAAGATCTCAACAGCTCTAACTGCCCCTGCCCTAACTCCTTTCTCTTGGCTAGCACATAATTTATATATAAATTTCTACTCTCCTTCAATTGTGACTGTATACATTAATGCTAATGAGATAAATTAGGACAGGATCAAAGACAAGGACTTCTGCTGAATAGTGTCTGAGAGGATGGTTATCTATCCGTTTCAACAAGAGCTTTTGAAACATTTAAGCTTTCACTGCCAATCTATGGTTAGGAGAAAATAAAAAAGAGGAAATGTGTCCCTTCAAGACACACGTTTTCTGAAAACCATATGGTTCTTCAGGAGAAAGTCTTGAAGACTATGAAAAATAGTTGGCGAGAGACTGCGCCCTATTACGGCATACCACCGACAGTCTGGGCTAGAATGTACAGTTTTGGCTTTAAGCAGGACACTCAGTGTCCTGGCCACCCTTTATAAAAGGTTCACTGTGAACTTTGCCAAGCACTTACTCACATTTCAGCTGACCAAAATTTTTAATAATCATCTGACTTCCAAGCCACCAATTCTGAGGTCTTCGGCAGCAACCCATGGAAGACAGAAGCCTTCGTTTTCATTTTGATGTCTTCTTTGGCTCCAGCAAAGAGCCTCTTCTCTCTCTAGAGATCTTTGATAAATATGTACCTCAGAAGGGGAGCAAGTAAGAGGTTCGACCAGTGACAGGAAGGATAGAGACTATGACATCCTTGTGGGACTCTCAACAGATGCTCACTGCACAGAGGGCTTGAAGGAACCATGAGATTGTTGCTGTCATGGCAACCATGAATGCCTAGATGATCCACCAAATTAATAATCATAACAGGCTTCGGTGACATCAACAGGATGACAACATTTCCCTTTGCTGGGGAATATGGACAGTAAGAAGTGATCCTACTTAAACCTGTTCCTCATGCAAAGTAAAACAGTACCCAATAATAGTAAACCAATAACCATCATATATTAACTTGCCATATATATTTCTCCAAGCCAAGGGCAAACACCATGGTATTCTGCCTCCCTGCTGAAAAGGCACCTTTCAAACTTCCAGGTCTTTTTGTGACATTCTGTTTAATTTAATCTCCCTATGGTGAGTCTCCTACTGAGCTTTTGTTGTGAGCAGATAAGTCTAAGGGAGAGTTGAGAATGAGATGCAAAAAGGGAAAAGGTAAAATAAAACTAGGTATAGTGAATAACTGAATCCTGCTCTGCCTTGAGGAAGACACGATTAAGTAAATTAATTATGTTGGTTGCTGAATGGGCTACTCTAGACAGCAGGAAGTAAGTTTAAACCAGGTAAGATTTTTTTCTGAATTAAGGTTAGTTGAGCCACTGCTCTGAATAATGGATGAATTTTATCCTTGGGTGGAAGTAGGGAACAAGGGAAGAAAGGCTTTCTTAGGATGTTATTAAAAATCCACTGGGCTAAGCAACTTTTAGGTCATGTGAGAGTCTTCAAGAAATTGCCCAGTCACTGTTCTACTAATTGAGGTGTACAATGAAAATGTTCATGTAATCTAATGGCTTTTCAGATAAGTAAAATACGAGAGTATTCTGATTGAATTTTAGGCAGGAGTTTTATCCCCAAATATTTATTATAATTATGTGGCAGTATTGCTTATTCTGGTAGTTAGAATGACGAAAATATTTCAGGTTAAATAGTCCTTCCTAGGTATTGGGCAATGTCTACATCGGAAATAAAGGGGAATAGGAAATGGGACATCTCAAGGCTGGTGCGTTAAGGAGGTGAGGGTTAGTTGGGTTAGGATAGTCAAGTCAGCTCTACAATCAAACACGCTAATGCCAGTCAGTCCACTCAGAATTACATTCAAGCTTGCCCAAAAGAAAGAGTAAGCAAATGCATGTAATGAGCTCCATGCAAGCCCATCAATGGCTCAGAGTATACACACAGCTAATAATAGATTCAAGATTTCACCTTGTTTCAAAGCCCTGGTTGGTAGCACAGTGGATAAGGTGCCAGCCTGCAAACCCAAAGGTCGCAGGTTCGATTCCCCAGCCAGGGCACATAACCAGGTTGCAAACCAGGTCTCCAGCCAGGTCCATAGCTGGAGGCAGGTGAAAGGGAACCATACATTGTTTTCTCTTTCTCTCTCTCTCTCCCTCTTTCTATCTCTCTCTCTCTCTCTCTTCTCCTACCCCTCTCTAAAAATAATACATTTTAAAAAATAAAGATTTCACCTTGTTTTAAAGCAAAGAAATGACATATGAACACCTATGCTTACAAATCCCATGTAACAAATAAGCGAAAAGAAAAATGTTTTCAGTAGGTATGTGAGGACTGTAGAATGTTACATTTGCAGAGGATCGCTCTTTATGACTTCACAGAATCAGCCAGAACACATGTTAGTTTTGCAAGCAAATAGGCAAGTAAATAAATCACATCTTCATTACACAGAAGCAAACAGGTATCTGTTCTAAATACCATATATGGAGTGGTAAGAGTTGCACATGAGGATAAATTGTCATCTTAAAAGTCCCTCTCCACCCACCCCCAGAAGGACCTCCTATTGTTATAAGCCTGTGAAATATTTTATAAAACATATTTAGGGGATAATGTAAAGTAATAATATGTTATTTATGGTAAAAAACCTTCCATTTCAATGTCCTCCTTCTTGATCTGGGGGCTGATTACATGGTTGTCACTTTATGGAAATTCATACAATTTTCAGAATGTACGTTAGATGTGAACCAAGTTTTATGAAAACCTTTTCTTGTGCCTGCACTGATGATGCATAAAAATAGATGTTGTCTTAGCACCAACACATTAATTCCCATCAATGTGAAGGTAAAAAACGTTTTATAATCGTATTTTAAGTACACCAAGTAAATTCATTATTTGAATAAAAGATGCAGATCAAACCTGGCTTGGCCACTACCTCGTGATTAATGTGAGGCACACCCATCGAAAAGGGTTGGATAAGCTACAGTCCGTGTTTCTACCAGCTTCAGTGTTACATGATACAGGGTAACAGGCCCAGGGAGAAGTGAGAAGCTCTTGGTGAATCTTTCCGTAGAGCAACAAGCCGCTTCCTGGATGATCTCTTTTGTGCACAAGAAGTTAGTGGGGAGGACAGTGCAAATAAGCAGAAGCCTGACTGAGTGATGGCCTGAGCCTGTATGGCTGGGCTACACTAACCCCAAGAGAGACTCAGCCTAGTCACGTCATTCCAAAGAAAGGAGAAGTGGCTGAGCATTTAGTGCCTGAAAATGACTAAGATGAGGATTAACCTTTCCCTGCCAAAAGAATTTTGCAGGGGCCCTGACCAGCGCAGCTCACTTGGTTGAGTCTTGTCATGCCAAGTAAAAGGTCACCAGTTCGATTCCCGGTCAGGGCACACGCCTGGGTTGCGAGCCAGGTCCCCAGGTCGGGCATGTGTAAGAGACAACCAATCAATGCTTCTCTCACACATCGATGTTTCCTTCTCTTCCCCTTTCTCTAAAAAGAAATAATAAATAAAATCTTAATTTACAAAAACTGTGCAGGGCCATAAACATTTATCGAGCCCCTGCTGAACACCGAGCTTCCGGGAAGCGGTTGGGCATAAAGCGGCCGAGAGGCAGAGGGGTCACAGGAGCGGGGGGAACACAGATGAGTAAACAAGCAAGGACGGGGGATCTGCATGACCTGTGCAGTCGGGAGACCTGGCAGGCAAGCAAAGGGAGGCCCCGAACCCTCGAGGGGCTGTGCTCGGGCTACACCGGGGAGGGTTCCTGGAGGAGGTGGCGTCTTAATAAGAGTAGCAGCCACATAACGGTACTCAGCTCACACGCTGGGAGGCAGACCACCTGGCACTCCCCATGCTACCATTTACCAGCCTGAGTAGCATGAGCCTGGGTAGGGCTCTGCCCCTCATTAAGCCTCAGTTTCCTTATCGGAGAAATGGGACTCATAATGGTACTCATGCATGGTTGCAGGGTTACACAAAAGAATCTGTGTATGCCCCGCTTAGCATAGGCCCTAACTACTAATATTGGTATTATCAACAGTGAGACAGGTGTGGAGAGGTAGCCGGTAACATTCCAGGCGGCATGCCTATACGTAGACTGGCCCGGAGGGGACAAAGACTGTGGCCACTTGGTGTCCTGGGAGAAGACAGAGAGGAGGCAAAGAGAGGAAGCTGGAGTAGAAGGCAGGTGCCATTGAGCAAAAACCCCTGCACGCTGCGTTGAGGGGCACTGAAGGGGCGAGGAGCGCTGGACTATTCTTGAAGGAGAAGCTCGTGACCTGCGTTATCTGCATTGATCAACAGGGAAGCAGTGTGACGCCCGGGAAATATTTCTCTTACCCCAAACTATTTAGGAATCTACAGCCATCAGCCATTTTCCTCCACGGAGGATGAAGTCCGGTCAGAATTTGATAGCTCACTAGCATCCAAGGATTCCCTTCCCTTGGTGAGCTGGAGACACCGGGCACTCAAGTAACTGCAGTTAATTGAGGCGTAGCATTACCAAAATAATGTGATTCAGCCTCAGAGACCCAGCTCAGAAAATTAACATAGTACATCTTCTCATGAGCCGCGAGCCGCGATATACAGCGGGCCTCTCTCGAGTCATTAAACTGGCTCTATGAGGTTACAGAAAAGCCCAGACAATGAGCCCTGCTCTGGTTGGATTTCTGTGGAACACAGATCTTTTTTTTTTTTTTCCCCCTAGGAGGAGAAAAGTAAGCCCCATGGTAGCAGCAGTGCCTTGTGTAATGTGGGACTCAGTACTCGCTTCTCCTGCACTTCCGGTCGCTTAAAACCTCAGAGAGAACTTCAATATGAACAGAACAAGCCTTCTCAAAAGGACGTAAGGGCCGATGGTTCAACACATAAACAATCTGAAAGAAGAAGTAAGCAATAAATCTCTGATGCAGACAACCCTAGGTGCTTCTGGGTATTTTAAGGCCAAGGAGCCGTGGGCATTTGTAGGGGGCACAAGCAAGGGACTGGCAGATGTGGTGCCAGTGTATTTGGAAGAGAATAATTCAAACCCTCCTGGTGAAAGGATGAATGACCCGTCAGCAACCGAAACCCCACCTGGAAGCACCATGCGGCCCCCATTAGGCTGCTGAAGCCAGGAGAGCTGGGGTACCACCATGACGAGGACTGGAAGCAAGGGAGGTGGCAAACCACAACCCTCTCAACCAAACTGGGGGCACATCTGCTCCCGAAGAGCTGTGTGGCTTTCCAGCTACGCACTGAGCAGCAGAAATCAGAACCTTGCAACCTGGTTATGTGCCCTGGCTCGGAATCGAACCAGTGACCCCTGGGTTTGCAGGCCAATGTCTGTCCACTGAGCCACACCAGCCAGGGCCACCTCATTCATTTTGAGACTTAACTCGGATAGCAAGTCATTGTGATTTTACCAGCTGACAATTCCAATTCCATTACAGCCCAGCACCAGGGGCTGATAATGATCCGCAGGTTCATAGTGACAACAGGAATCTAGGAATTTTCTGAAAGGGGTTCAACTCTGGAGTGACTACCAACAGTGAATATTAAGATGATAGATTTTTTTCCTGATGGCCGAGGGTGGAAGGGAGAACTCGGTCAGCTTTTACCTAAGGTCTGCCATTGTTTCTGCTGCCTTTACCCCCGGTTTTTCCCACAACTGCGGCAAGGTGCAGGAGCCATGCCCTGAAACACTCCAATGGAGGGGGAGATTAATTTGGAGATTAATTCTGTTGGCAGAGCTGCCAGCCCTCTCCTGCCTCACCCTCAGAGTTCAAAGGGGACCTTGGTGGCACAGCATAGGGCTTGAGAGATAAATCTTTGGGGGAGTATGAAATTTTCAGATGCCCCAAGTAAGGTGCTCTAAGGAAAGCGGGGATAGAAGAAAAGAGTTTTCATTTTGCTACTTAAATACAAAGCCCTCTTCCTGCTCTCCGTCTGTGAGCTCTGATACAGGACACAACCTAATGTTGTTAGTTCCCTTTGCAGTTTCTGTGTCTCCTTCACAAAGCTGTCATTAATACAAAGAGGTGGACTTGCCCAGTTCTCCAGCACTTCCACCATCCCATTGGCATTTGCCTCCGTGTATGTCAGCGGAGGAAGTGGCCTATTCATACAGGTGTCCCTCCGTTAATAGAATGCATTTCACTGAGAATCAAATCCTGAATGTATTTCAGCAGGAAACAAATCACGTAAGATCACATATTTAAAGAAAATGAAGATTTTCAAATGTATGATATTAAAAATTTTAACAATGAAATAAGTGAATATCTATTTTGGGGGCTTCTCATATGCCAAGGTATGCTACCAGATGCTATAAGATTTTTAAAATGTAATCTTTATTGTATTTTTCTCCATTACTATTAATCCCTTTATACCCTCCTCCCCCAGCAGTCACCACACTGTTGCCCATGTCCATGAGTCCTTTTTCCTTTCTGCCCAATCCCTCCACCCCCTAACCCCACTCCCCATCCAGCTGTCAGCCTGCACTCCAACTATGAGTCTGTCCTATTTTCCTGGTTAGTTCAGTTTGTTCATTAAATTCCGCATAAGAGTGAAATCATACAGTATTTTTCTGTCTCTGGCTTATTCCACTTAGCATAATGTTCTCCAGGTCCATCTATACTGTCACAAAGGGTCCAACTTTCTTCTTTTTTACAGCTGAGTAGTATTCCATACTTAAAGAAAGAGATCACATATTCACAGAAAATTAAGATTTTCAAGCATAAGACATTATTAAAAATACTAGCAATGAAATCAATAAAGATGTAGCTATCAGTTGGGTTTCTAATGTATGAAGGTGCATTGCTATGTAAAATTTGTTTAAGTTAAATGTACGGCCTCTATTTTTAAGAAGCTCATAAGCTAGTTGAGAAGATAAGTTTTAAACTTATACAATTTAACAGAAGAATTAACTAACAGAACAGTACCAACATGCCCTCTAAGTCCAGAAAGTTTAAAGTATGAAAAAGAATGAGTGTAAACATTAAATTTCATTTCAAAAGAACCTGGAGCTCTTGCGAATCACCATAGCTTCAGAAATTTCGACCTTCCAGCAAGACGTGCTTTGTGAGGCAGTGCAAGGTTGATGGCCCTGCTGGCAAGAGTTCCAGATTTTGTGTTCCGTTTCCGGTATTTTTTTTTTAATATTTTTTTATTTTTCAGAGAGAGGGGAAGGGTGAGAAGCAGAGCAGAAGAGAGATGTCAATGTATGGTTGCCTTTCACCTGCCTCCAGCCATGGCCTGGCTGGAAACCTGACTTGCAACCTGGTTATGTGCCCTGGCTGGGAATCGAATCAGCGACCTTTGGGTTCACAGGCCGGCACCTTATCCACTGTGCCACCAGCCAGGGCTGTTTCCAGTATTTTTAATTTTATGATGTATGCTAAAGAAAGCATGACTTTTTAAAAATATTGTAAATATTCTCCACCACCCAATCCCTAAAGATGAGTGCTTTTAAGGAGAGTTTCAATTAATTAAGGAATACTTGTATTGCTCAAATCATATTTCACCAGGGTTAAGGATACTTGAGGTGAACACTACCTTCTCAGGATTCTCCATAATAGTAGAAGCTACAGAAAGCACGTACTGTGCCTAGTAAGATAAAGATGCTGTTTGGGAGAAGGTAGACATTCCATTTTGTGGGTGCTTTAATTAACAACTGAATTTCTAACTACAGTTCAAGCAACGTGGAAATCTTCACTGTTAGCCAACATAACTTTCAAACTTGAGTTGTAAAATACCTTCGCTTGGGTTTCCTAATTCTCTCTCTCCCTTCGTCTCAATAAGCAAAGAGCCCAGAAAAGTGAAATCCTTAGAAGAGACACCAGAATCATAGCAGGACATTTGACTCCAATGCCAGAGGAAGGAAAGGAACATCCTGAAGGGTCACAAGGGACGTGACTATTATTGCTTCAAACCAGTCCAAGCACACGCTGCGTTTTCAGTATGTTTGCCTGCTTTGTGTTATTTTTACAAATAAACAGAAAACTATCACCTTAAACGCATGGGGGGAACCCAGATAATTGTTTTTACGTTTATAATTGGGAGTCAGTGGTGCCTCAAAACAGTGGGTCTAAAAGCTGCCCTGACAAAGACACACCGTCAGAGCTCGAGTCCCCGGGAAGGGGATTGTGGTCACGGCATCAGTCTGTCAGCCTCCAGGGTTCCCAGAAACACGGACCAAAATGTTCCCGTGCTGAGAATATGCAGGATCAATCATCTTCTCGCTAATTACAAACGAAAGTGTTCCCAAACTATCCAGCTTCCCATGTACACACATGCAAATTATAACATCCTAGTTCTGATGCTAATTACCGTGTCAGTATTAGGATTAGAACACAGCCCATTCTTGATTATTCGGACTAATTATCGAGGCCAGGCACTTACGCGTGTCCCTTTTCCTTTGGTGTTCTGCCATTTGGTCATTCTAAGGTCCACTGGCCCCTTACAGGCAGGGTGGAGGAAATAATCAAAACTGGAACTCAGGTCAAATTTTAACTTCCCACTTGATCTACTGCAAGTTATGGGATAGAAAAACAGTTAACCTGACGATTGAGGTTCTCTGTGTATTTGATTTATTCATAGTGTTCTCTTTCTCCAGTGATAAGCTCACCAGATGTCTTGAATTTAGTAAAATAACACTGGATTTTGTCTCTTTGACCTTCCTATTGTTTCATTCTATTGATTAATTTTGTCCCTCAAATCCCAGTTCTTCCTCCCTTTGTCCTTCTCCCTTTCCTTTCTCCTGTCAGCAGGAGTTACATTTATTTACTAAAGGACAGTCCTTTTCTTTCTGACTTTGAAGGGGAATCCCTAGGATTTCCAGGCCTTTCCCACTACTCACTTACCTCCACTAGCTTTCCTGACTAGACCCTCAATTCTATATACTTAGATGCTCCTCCAAGCAGAGAATGGGTTGCAGCCCTGTCACCCCTCCCTCATATGCACATTTTACCAAGTCTTTAATCCCCTATCTGAAGTCTTGTCACTTTAGCTATTCACACAGATATTTAAGATAATCCACCATCCGGCTCTCCCCAGCCCTCATTCCCACTATGTACCTCTATAAATGGCAAAATCCCTAGCCAATAGAATATAAATCAAAGCATTACTTCCTTTAGTCCTACCTCCTCACTATTGGCTGTTCACCAGCCAAAGCCACAATCATTTCCTGCAGCTCAAACTGTCAAGGACTCAATCAAAAGCTCAGACCACAGGGAGGATGGCTCCCCAGGGAAGAATATGACTGTGAGTAATATCCCTGCAACACATAGGATTCATCTTCCATTAGCTCCGTTTGGGCACCAGACCCTTGGCAAGCCTGTAATTTTCTGTCCGACGTTAGAAACCACAGGCTCCTAGACACAGTCCCAAACCTGAAGAGTGATGGCCAGCTGTCGGCCAGGTCCCCAGAGCCTAGAAAGTGCATCAAAATCCCAGGACAATGAAGAAGAGCAGAAGAAATCTGGTTATAGGTCACAGGTTCATATACAATTATACCATAGATCATAGTCTGGTCTATGTGATGTGACGTGATGACTCACATATATGAGGTTTGTCCAGAAGAAGTCCAGCCATCATTAATATAAGGAGAACAGTTTGTTTGCACGACATCGATGTAACCTGGCAGCCAAGGAGAGTGGACCGAAACGCATGTGCGTGAACAATGATGATTCATTGTACTAGTCGGTAGGGACGATAGACACCCTTGAGTGAGCATGTGTACTGTGTGGCCGTCACATTCAAAATGACTGAGTAGAGCTATGAATCTGCATCGAATATTGAGTTAAGCTTGCACATTCCTCCGTGGAAACTATTTGGATGATTGACAAGGCTGCAGCTATGGGCAACCGGTGATTGGCAGCTTCATCAACGTACCCACTCAAAAAGTCTCGTGCCGACTTTTTTGGCAAGTCACCCAGCTGACTCAGCCCCCTTACGGCCCCAGACTTGGTGCCATGTGGCTTCTGCCTTTTCCCAAAACTAAAATCATCTTTGAAAGGGAAGAGATTTCAGACCATCAATGAGATTCCAGAAGATACCATGGGGCAGCTGATGGCAATTGGGAGAACTGTGAGGTACCAAGATGCCTACTTTGAAGGTATCACTGACCTAATACAATGGTTCTTGTATCTTCTTCAATGAACTTCTCTATCTTTCCTTTCATCTTACATGGCTGGATACGTTCTGGACAGACCTCCTGTATCTATATGTCTATCTCTGTCTATCTAGCAGACACTGAGTGGTTTGTGTGCATCATCTCTAACCACCACAGAAACCCTGAGAAAGGTACTACGAATATCTAAGACTCGTGAGAATCCGAGGCCCAGCCTGCCAGGAAATGGCAGAGCTGGTCCATGCTTGTTCTACTACATTATTATTCGGCCCAGCCCCAGGCTTTCTGCCTATTTATCTAGTTTTCTCTCCTCCCCCTTTTCCCAGACCTCAAGTTTCCCTCAGTGAAAAGTCATTATGAACAGTCCATAAACAAGCCCTCAGTCCTGGGTAACTGACCATGTGAGACCACCTCAGACTTCCACTGAAGGCCACTCTAACTCCACCCAGGCGCCACCAGGGAGGTTATAGCTCCTTCTCAAGTTTCCCATCCAGGCCAGGCCCACAGGAAGATTCTTTTCCAGGTAGCCTCTGTACAAAGTCTACAATGAAGAATCAGAGAGAAAAAGGAAAATGGCACCATGGAAATGTCTGATTCTTTGCCTGCCTTAGCTATTTCTTGCAAATTGATATACGTTCATGAGTTATATTTTCTTGCAGACTTTTAACAAATCATTTCAAAGTGAAACTCTTTATATCTGTTAATGTTTGCAGCCTTAAAATTCCACTTCATCTGCTATCAGTATTGCTCACTAGAATTCTTTTGGTTAGTATTTGCCTAGTCTATCTTTTTAACATCTCTTTATTTTCAACTTTTCTGTATTTGTTTTAAGTGTGTTTCTTGAAAGTAGCCCATTACTGATATTTGTTGTTTTTATCCACAGTTATACTGTTTCTTGATTAGCTAAGTTTAATTTGTTTCCACTGATTGAGATTAATGACATAGTTGGACTTAATCTCTATCATCTTATGTTATATTATATTTACTGAACTTTTTATCTACTTGTGGTTTTCTTTCTTGTTCTATTCTGGATTTTACATTTTTATTATTCTTTCCTTCATCTCTACCCCAGCAGCTTGAAAATTTCACATCTTGCTTTTTAAATTATTTCTTTACACTTTTAATACGTGCATTAAGTTTTCTACCTAAAGTTAATAACTCTTTCGTTTCTCTATTTTCCTTCTGAACAAGATTAGGAATTCGGCAGGCTTTAAGTACCCACAGAACCCCTTTTTCAATCAGCCATTTTATTGTAGGTAGACTTTGAGTTTTACCAAGGAGGTTTGCTACTGTTATGCTGTGACTGCTTAACAATGAATGAGAACCTGGCTCTGGCTGGTATGGCTCAGTGGATGGAGTGCTGGCCTGTGAATCAAAGGGTCGCAGGTTCGATTCCTAGTCAGGGCACATGCCTGGGCTGCAGGCTAAGTCTGCAGCTGGGGGTGTGCCAGAGGCAACCACACATTGATGTTTCCTTCTCTTCTCCCTCCCTTCCCCTCTCCCTAAAAATAAATAAATAAAACCTTAAAAAATAAAGAGTGAGAACCTGGTTTTGCAGGTACATTTGAGGGTTCAGCACAGGGAAGAGAACAACCGAGGTACTAAATTTAGTACAATTGCTCTTCATGGAAAGAGCAAAGGTGTCTAGGCTGCAGAAGGCATGACTTTGCCCCATGTTACCCTGAACACAGCAATCCTACTTTGGCAGCCACGTAGCAAAGCATGGCACCCACTGAATGAGCCTGAGTGAGTGGGAGAAAGCAGATTTCCCCTACTTCTTCAGACCCAGCGTGGCTTTCGCTTGGCAAGGACTCCAGGAGACTCTGATGTACTTTGGTTCCCCAAGGGTTTGCTATGGACAGAGCTCCATGGTAACTTGACACGGCACTACAGAATTTTCAGTGTCTCCGGATCAAACCACCTCCTCACGTGAAATATTTATGTACCATAAAAGCTGATTCGACGGCAATTTGTAGAGCGATAAATGAATAAATAAAAGATAGGTGACAGGTAGATAGATAATAGACGCAGGGAGATCTTTTCCCCTCCTGGAGAAGATGTCTGCTCTACTAGATAAAATTGAGCTGTTAAAATATTGAACAAAACTCATGAAAATTTTCTGTTAAAAAAAAAAGAAGAAGTAAGATCCTCAGGAACATTTTTGCCATTAACTATGATGCACGTATAACACACCTAAATATGATCATGGCGAGCAGACTACATACACAGTGGAAAGAAGGGAGCTTTAGGCTTCGAGTTGTCTCTTTTGGCTCAAAGTTAAGATGACCAGCATGCGGTTTCAATTTTGGATGTGCTAATTATGTTTGGCAATTGCGGGCTTTGCTTAATTATTTAGTCATGCAAATTTAACTTTGGTACTTTTTGCACATCTAAATCATTACTATAGCCATTAAAAGGCTGCTTTGATGAACTCCTTTCACAGCGTGTAGCCCAGTGTTCTTTTGTCAACTTCCTTTTGACAATCTACCATCTGGGTGCTGTTTAGAGTAACTAAATTCTGTACGTTTATAGAGAAAAAAAAAAAAACAACCCAGACAGGTGACAAGAGAGGTGGCCCAGCAGTGGAGGAGAAGTCAATGAATGCTGACACCATTCCATCAGTACATGCAGACTGGAAATCGAATGGCACATGATCAGGAGTTCCCAGAGGTGGAGAGACCAGAAACATGCTTCCCAAATAAACCAGGAACATGTTTCTTCTGGTAAATGAAGGTGGGAAGAAGTTAACAGCGATTTATTTGTCTGGGGCAAAATCAATGTCAAAACCTATAAAACGCCATAGGAACCAGGCTTGTTCCTGTCTGGGAGACCTGGCCTGACTCTCATAATCACTAATAAATGCTGCGGCCGAGTGAAGCCTGTCCCCACTCAAGCTCTCCCCACGGGCTCTTTCCCACTCGAACAAGCCCGGTGTCAGCAACATTTTATGATGTTAGGTTGAGCTTCCTCTTAACTGCGAATAGGCGTTGCGTTCACCCAGGAGCCACCTGTGGACACTCTCCACCTGACACGTGGTGGGATTTAGTGTATTTCTCCCCATTCAGAGCTACCTGTTAGCCAGATCTCCCCATCCTGTCCCCTCAGCACCAGCCTTCAGGTAGGGTCACTGCAAGTGACAGTTCATAGGCTATTGTTTATCCATGATCTTGCTAAAGCACAGAAATAATAGCGACTATTTAGAGAACATGACGCCATTTCTCATTTCAAAATCATCCCCAGAGGCTAATCACGTCACACATCTGGTTTGTCTCAGAAACTCATCCGCAATGCCAATAGAATCCAGATGTGGAATAGAAAATAATATTTCATCTAAGAGGTGGCAAGTGGAAAACCACTGTTGAATGCTACGAGGAACATTAAGAGGGAGGGGAAAATGGCGAGGGGTGACTCATGGAAGACTCAACACCAGCAAGAATAAACGGATGGAAAAAGGTGAGAGAGGAAACAGTTTCTCAAGGGGTTATCAATGATAGAAGCATTTCCTGAGCACTCTGGAATGCATTATTAAGGTATCAGTCTGGCTTAAGCGAGGGTGGCCTTGTGTTTCCGAAGTCTGTCCTCAATAAAGAAATGTAATAACTAGACCACCATGATTTGGATTCCACAGTGCCATGATACCCCAAAGCCTCCAGGATCCTGGTGACCCTAGTAGCACATGACCAGGAGGAGTTCCCAGAGGTGGAGAGCGTGGGTGTGCTGACATTTATTTTCCAACTTATGTCAATAAGCTTTCCCCCAGAGATGTGTACACATTCCTACTAACTTCTCGTATATTTAGGACTTCTCAATACAGACCATGTTAGAAACTAGCTCCTTCCCACCTGCTCGGAATCTCTCTTAGCAATTACAGAGGGGGGAGGGGAGGGGTGGGGGAGAGGTGGGGGGAGAGAGAGAAGAGGGTGGGGATGCACACACACGAAGCATTATCTGTAACTTTCCCTCCTGGATTGCTCTCCTCCGCGTATTGGTGGACTCATGCCTCTCACCCTGGCATTCTCTCGTCAGTCAAGCTCTCTCCCCTCCTGCCTTCGCAGCCATTCTCGGGAAGGAGGTAAGCCGGTCTGTCTCCACTTCTCCACTTCCCAGGCCCTGCACTCTGGCTGCCGCTGACTCGGGTTCTGCTGGAGGCACCCACGCTTCTCCACCTGCCCAGTCAAGTGAAGACTTCCCTCTCACCAGGCCTTCCTGAAAGCTCTGCACTGCTGCTCTCTCCCTCCTTGAAATTCCATCCCTCTCTCCCTCCCTTCGTTTTTCTCTCTCCCGCCTCCCCTCAACTGTTCTTGCTGGCTCTTCCCCTTCCAACATCTCCCTAAAAGTGAAACGCCCCAGAGGTTCCTTCTTAAGGCAGGTACATTCTTCTAAGCCAGGCGCCTGGGACGCGTTCTAATATATGCCATCGTCTTCATTGTCCCGTTCAATGTACTTCAAGTCCTACTGATTTTGTACCTTCATTTCCTACCTGGCCTCCCTGCTCTCTAACCTGTTGTCCGAACTGCAACTACAGTGAGATTTCTAAGAAATGATCTAATCAAATCGCTCTCTTGATTGACACCCTACAAGGGGTTCCCCATCTATTATAACTGCGGATTTTCAACTTTTTAAAAAAGGAATACAATGGTACCTCAGTAATCATTGTGAATTCATTCCAAAACTCATACGGAGGGACTGACAAGTGACGAGGCATTTTCTCTTGTGGGGCAGTGTCATGACTGATATAAGCTCTAGCAAGTGCAACGCGTCCCGAGTGCTGAAATATTTTTTTCTCTTCAAAATGTACCAAGTAAGCCCTGGCTGGTAGCACAGTGGCTAAGGTGCTAGCCTGCAAACCCAAAGGTCGCTGGTTCGATTCCCAGCCAGGGCACAAAACCAGGTTGCAAGCCAGGTCTCCAGCCAGGTCTGTAGCTGGAGGCAGGTGAAAGGCAACCATACATGGATGTTTCTCTCCCTCTCTGCTTCTCTCTCTTTCCCTCTCTTTAAAAATAATGGATGAAATCTTAAAAAAACAAAAACAAAACATAAATTGCAAACAAAATCTATTTTAAAAAATGCACCGAGTACAGGGTTTGACGAGTTCTGAGGCTGGTGAGTGCTGAAGTATGACTATACTTTCTGTACTGGGAAGCTTCAAATTGTGGATGGTAGCAAAGTGCCTGGCAACCAGTACGTGCTCAATAAACAACTGGTGAGTAAAATGGAGTCCACCTCAAACCATGCACACAGAGCCCTGGTCAGCATGGCTCAGTTGGTTGGGGCATCATCCGGCAAACTGAACGATTTCAGGCTCGATTCCAGGTCAGGGCGCGGGTCTAGGTTGTAGGTTCCATCCCTAGTTGGGGCGCATACAAGAGGCAATAGGGCAGTGTTTCTCTCCCACACTGATGTTTCTCTCCTCTTCCCTTCTCTCCAAAATCAGTATCCTCAGGTGAGGACAAACAAACAAACATGCACCTGGGTAAAGTTGAGTGGGTCCTACTGAAGCAAAGAGCAGCTACCCACCTGCTCGCCCTGATCACACCCTCACCCTCACCTTGGCACCTCTGTGAACCCCCTGGAGTTCTAGGGCGTATCTGGAAAACCAGGGACTGAAGGGATAAAGTTCAGGCTTCCTGGTGTGGCTACACCCCCTTGACAAGTTGACTTCCATCCAGTCTCCAGCATCATTTCCAACTGTTCTCCATTCTCACCCCTCACTCTGGCCTTGCCAAACTGAGTTACTTGCCCTTGACAGCATGTGCCAGGCCTTTGCGGGGTAGTTCTTTCTGCCCAGAATACTCTAACCCTCCTTTACTGCCTAGAAAACTCCAACTTTTTCCTCAAGTCTAGCTCAAAGATAAAGCCATTTCTGATCCCAGAGGCAGAATGCATCATTCCCCTTGTGATAGAGATATATCACTCATAGGCATCTTTATTGTAAACCTTGTCACATTCTGAATCAATTTTATTTACAGGTGTACCTCCTCTAGTGGGTTATGAAGGCGAGAAATGTTTCTGATTTATCTTTGTAACCCAGCTTACGGCTCAAGAGGGACTCAATCTATGTTTGCGTAATAAGCAATATTCTACTGGAACAAATCATTCTTTTATACCATTTCCTTTTGTAATGAGGTAGAGAATAAACAATTTTTAATCCTTTCTATCATTTTGTAAGTCATAACGTGTCCCATGTTAAAAATTGGCCAGCTAATCTTCTACTATGCTTCAGCGGAAAATGAATCAGGATTTTAAGCCTTGTGGATTCACTTAAATATTTAGAGCTAATGTTAGTCTTTTTTTTTTTCCTTTGGTCTTTTTAATTGAAATTGAGATGTCTGAGTTCTAATGGGTTATTATAACTGTCCTTTTCTTGGGCATTATTGACATGATATCTTCCATCTTAGGTTTTATATAATAAAATAAATAAGAAAAAAAAAGTGGCTGTTGGTCTAATATGGGCA
This sequence comes from Noctilio leporinus, assembly GCA_004026585.1. NCBI lineage: Eukaryota > Metazoa > Chordata > Mammalia > Chiroptera > Noctilionidae > Noctilio > Noctilio leporinus. Next base: position 25,303 of record PVIW01004883.1, read on the forward strand.
AAATCAACACAGACCCTGATCCCTTGACAGATTCAGATGGGGGCCATCTCTTTAAGGATATAAAATCAGAAATGAGAAACATCAGGTGCAGATTAAAGAATATTTGATGGCAAAATTTAATTCAAGCTATGTAATTGAGACTTTTCCCGGGCAATTAAAAACCACCCTCCAATTCTTCTTCATTGATTTCCAGGGTCAGTGTTTCAGCATCAATTTTTGCAATAGTTTCCTTATAATTCTGATACACTAACGTGTTCGTCTTCCGGTAGAAGACCCTGTCTTCCACTTCACAGTACTTTTGCAATTATGTAATAAAGAACCATACCCATCTTTGACATATATCATTGAACCATACTACAGGAACAAGTAGTTTACCTACCATCTTATTAACCAAAAAATATCCGGTATATTCTCTGCATATATCAGTATAATGCACTTGATGTTCACAAAGATGGCACTTTGGGACCCTAAAGTACTCTCTGAATCATGGAAGAGAAATGAAATTAATCCCTGGAGTCTTATTTCAAGTCCAAGGATACTTTATTGAATTCTAATACCCTGAGAAAAATCACAATTTTGGTACAGCATATATGGAATACAGATGTATGTATGTGTAGAATGTTTATTTGTAACACTCAGTCCACCAACCATGATCCATAATAGAAAACGTAATCTAAATTAGAGGCTCTCAAAGGGTGCTCTAGAGACCCTTGAGGAAACTGGAAAACCTTTAAGGAGTCCTACCAAGTCAAAGGTATATTTGAAGTAAATTCTAAGAGATCTTTTGCCTTTTTTATTCTCACTCACAAGTTGGAGTTTTCTGAACACGATATGATATGTACTATTGGAATATGTTAAGTGTGGGAGCAAATATGAGAACCCGGCTACCTTCTGTTAAGCCAGACATTAAAGATATATTAGTGAAATAGAAAAGAATCATTCTAATTTTTTTGTTTTGGGAAATATAGTTACATTTCACAAAATATGTTATAATGCAATGAGAAAAATTGGAATTTATTGTGTCTCTTGAGTCTGAGGAGTCATAGTTTTATATATTCTAGAAAATTCCCGCCTATTATCTCTACAAACATTTCCTATCCCTCTGCCATTTTCTTCTCCATCGAGAATGCCAATACAAGGTACATGTCTGTCCTTTCCAACGTCATGTGCTCACTGTCTTTCATATTTCCTATCTTTGTAACTTCTTTCTGCACTTTGGGTATTTCCTTCAGATCTTTCCAGTTTACCAATTCTTTTTACAACTAAGTCTAATCTTATTTAGCCCTTCGATTGCATTCTAAAAATAAATCATCATTTTTTTATTTTTAGGATTCCTACTTTTTTTTTTAATGCCAGGTCTTATTAATGCATATATTTTTCGTGACATTTTACTTCTGATATTATTTCCTTTAACCTTTAAAAAGTATAAAGCTCATTTTATATTCACTACCTAATTGTTCATCGCCCAAGGATCCTGCAGGTCTATTGCAGTTGTTTTCTCTGAGCACATTCATGAATAGAAATCTGTTTCCTGCCATTTTGAGTTGTGAGTTTATGTTCAATCGTGCCTTCCATCCACGGAATCTTCTGCAGCCTGGGTTGAAGACACGAGTTTGTAGAGGCCTTGCGTTTGCCTCCATCAGGCTTTCAAGGCAGCAGAGGCAGCACACATTTATTAGAACCCCCAAACCACTTGAGAGCAGGGTGTGGGTACACCTTTTACCCACTGTATTAACAGGCCAAGTCAGAGATTTTGTTTTATTATCTCCTTTTGCTGGCTTTTTTTTTTCTAGTCCATCTTTTCAAGGCAGATATAGTGCTTGAGGATTCCAGTTGCAAGTGAGTCTCGGGTTTCACCTTGGTTCTCCACCTTGCTGTGCCCAAGGACTTGTCTTCATGTGGCTGTTAAACACTGAACGTCCTGGTTACCTGGGACAGAAAATGCCCCTGGACATCTGTGGCTTCCACGCCTGCTTCCTCCCTTGGTTTTCAGCTTCTTCACTTTCAGTTCCTTCAGATTTGCCTTACTTTTTTGCAAGCTTAGCTCTACAGATGAACTCATTGTTATATATTATTTAGTATTCTGGGTGGCTTTTTGAAGGTTTTCAGGTCATCCAGTTTGAGCTATTTCCCAGGAATGTAAGTAGGTACATTTCTGAAAGGTGAAAGGCCCGTATCACTTGCTCCAGTGATTCTACTTCAAGCAAGTTATTCTTTGGATGGGAGTTTGCATTACCTATCAAAGTTTAAAATAAATGTAAGTTTTAATCCAGCAATTCTTTCTAGAAATGTATCCTACATATACTCTCCCACTTGTACCAAATTCCATATGAATTATTTGTTGCAGCAGGCTTAATGAAAGAATAAAGATTATAAACAACTTAAATGTCCATCATTAGGAGAACAGTTGAATAATGTACTTCCCATAGCGGTCTACAGTAGTTAAAAGGAATCAAAAAGACCCACATGACCTGACATGGAAAGACGTTTATGATGCAAGTTGCACAGCTTCTTTATGTAAAAAATGCAAGATATGCTGCTCTGTGTTTATATATTCATAAAAAGCTTCTGAAAAGATACACAATTAACTGTTAATAGTAGTCTCCTCCAGGGGGTGGAAGTGAAGCATTGTTATACAAACATTGCTCCTAAGTGACAAATGTGCTAATTTGAAATGATTTTTATCCAGTTATTAATATCAGCTCCTCGCTGCTTTATTATTAGCTGTGTTACTGGAAGTGCTCCATTGCTCTTCTCATCCACCACCTATCATCCCTTAGCTGTCCTTCACCTGTCAGTTATTATTCCAAGTCATCCGGTGTCCTCTGCTGACTTGACTAGGACACTCATTTCCTAAGGCCCTGACTACGATGGTAGAGCCTGAAATAGGTAGGTTTCTCACCCTCGTCTGCCCTGGGGAAGATTGGCAGCGTACAAAAGGGACATGTTAAATGCCACGCCACTGCAGAGGGAAAGGAAAGGCTCTCAGAGAATTAAGTGAAAAGCCAGACCTACTGCTTTAGCTGTATCACAGTGTGATCAGCAGGAGACACTGATTTCAACATCTGAGCCCAGATGTAGCTTCTAGCTGAAGCCTAAATTTGCAGAGCGCTGCTTAATGCAGAAGGACCAGAGGCTGAGTGAGGCACTGATGCACCTGGAAACGTCTTCTGGCAAGATCCTGAAGGGTTTCCTTTGAACATCTTCACTCTTCCGCATGATGAACTCGGCCGGTGACTGTGCACAGCTGCAGTTACTTCATTTCCCAGTAGATTTAGATCCATAAATATGATAGACCCCAGGTAATCTTACCTAGCCCTTCAAATGCTGAAATGCTACCTCCGTTTTCATTCTCCTTGAAACGGGCTTCATGTTAGTGCCAGGATGAAAGCTGGCCCAGATTATTCCACATCTGGATGGCAATTTTCACCATTTTGTGATGTGATATCATGAGCTGTGTGTTCAAAATATTTTTGTAAAAATGGGTTGTTTTGATGACAGGGGTACACTTATTGGTTTTATTGTTTTGGTTAGTTTTTACTTTGTTTTGTTTTGGGGGAAAAATGGAGAAGAGGACCAAAAGAAGACAGAAGTTCTCCTGGTAAGATGTTTATTTCCCTTTTGAGTATATTAAACAGTATGATAACTGTTAAAAACATGCAAAAGGATGCTATATATTGCCTCTGGATGCAATATATAGTTCGCTAACATTTTGTTAAGTATTCTTGCATCTGTGTTCATCAAGGATATTGGCCTGTAATTTTCTTTCCTTGTGGCTTCCTTGTCTGGTTTTGGTAGCAGGACCATGCTGGCCTCATAAAATGGGTTGGGAAGTGTTTCTTCCTTTTTTTCTTCTTCTTCTTCTTCTTTTCTTTTGGAAGAGCTTGAAAAAAGTTGGCTTTAATTCTTCATTAAATGTTTGGTAGCATTCACCAGTGAAACCATCTAGTCCTGAGCCTTTCTTTGTTGGGAGGTTTTGTTTCTTGTGTGTGTGTGTAAGATTTTATTCATTATTTTTAGAGAGAGGGGAAGGGAGGAAGGGAGGAAGGGAGAGAAACATCAATGTATGGTTACCTTTCACCTGCCTCCAGCTGGGGACCTGGCTGGAGACCTGGCTTGCAACCTGGGTATGTGCTCTGGCTGGGAATTGAACCAGCGACCTTTGGGTTCGCAGGCCATGCTCAATCCACTCAGCCACACCAGCCAGGGTTGTTGAGAGGTTTTAGATTGCTGATTAAATATTTCTATTAATAATTAATCACTTCAGATTTTCTATCTCATTATGATTCAGTCTTGGTAGGCTGTATGTTTAGAAAAAGTAATCTATTTTTCTAGATTATCGATTGGTTGGCACATAATTGTTCATAGGAGTTTCTTACTATCTTTGGTATTTCTCTTATAAATTGTAATGTCTCCCTTTTCACTTTTAATTTTTTGGCCTCATTCTTTCTTACCTGATCTAAGTTGGTTTTAAGTGGTCAGTTTTCTTTATTATTGTTTTTAAACAGCTCTTAGTTTCATTGATCCTTTCTTTTTCTTTTCTTTTCTTTCTTTCTTTTTTTGCCAGTCAAATTTGGTAGTGGAGGTCATTGATCTTTTCTGGTGTTGTTTAATCACTATTTCATTTATTTCTTCTTTGATCTTTGTAATTCCCTTCTTTCTACTATCTTGGGCTTAGTTTGTTTTTTTTATAGTTCCTTGAGGAATAAAGTGAGGTTGTTTTTTTGCTATAACTTCCCTCTTAGAACTGCTTCTGATTATCATATAAGTTTTGATATGCTGTGTTTCCATTTTTACTTGTCTCAATATGTTTTATTTCCCTTTGAATATCTTCTTTGACCCACTGATTATCAGGAGCACTTGGTTTAATCATTACATATTTGTAAATTTTCTTCTTATAATTGATTTCTAATTTCATACCATTGTGTTCAGAAAAGATACTTTAATTGGTTTAATCTTCTTAAATTATTAAGATTTGTTTAGTGGCTTAACATATAATCTCTCCTGGAGAATTTTTCCTGTTTCCTTGAGAAAAATGTGTAACCTGATACTGTTGGATGAAATTATTCGTGTTCATCTGTTAGATTCATCTGATATAATGTGTAGTTTAAGTCCAATGTTTCCTTATTGATTTCCTGTCTCAATGATCTGTTTATTGTTGCAAGTCAGATATTGAAGTCCCCTACTATTATTGTACTGCTATTTCTCCCTTCAGATCTGTTAATATTTGCTTTACGTACTTAGGTCTTTTATGTTGGGTGCACAAATATTTACAATTGTTATATCCTCCTGTTAAATTGACCTGTTTATCTTTATATATAATAATCTTCTTTGTCTCTTGTTGTAGTTTTGGCTTAAAGTCTATTTGACCAATGTAGGTACCCTTGCTTTCTTTTTGCTTTCACTTGAATGGAATATTTTTTTATACTTTCACTTTTAGTCTATGTGTTCCATTAAAGCTGGAGAATCTCTTATAGACAGCATATAGTGGGTCTTTCTTTTTATCCTTTCAGCCATCCTATGTCTTTTGATTATAGAATTTAGTTCATTTACATTTGTAACAATTGTTGATAGGTATGAACATGCTGCTGCCATTTGTTCATTTTTTCTGGCTATTTTGTCATTCTTTTGTTTCTTTCTCTCCTGTTCTTGTCTGTTGTAATTTGATGATTTTTCTCTTAGTGGTATGTTTTGATTCCTTTCTCTTTATCTTTTTGCCTTTACTATAAATTTTTGCTTTATGAAGCTTACATAAAACATCTTAGTCTATTGCAAGCTGATAACAACTTCAAATGCATACAAAAGATCTACATTTTTACACTTCCCCCACATTTTATGTTTTTGATGTCACATTTTATTTCTTTTTATATTGTATATCCAGCAACAAATTATTGTACTTAGAGTTACTTTCAATACTTTTATCTTTTAACCTTTATTCTGAAGATATGTGATTTACCCATCACCATTACACTATTACAGTATTCTGAATTTAACTATGTATTTACTTTTACCAGTGAGTTTTTTACTTTTATGTTTTCATATTACTAATTAGCATATCTTAATTTCAACTTGAAGAACTCACTTTAACATTTCCTTTAAAATTGATCTAGTGGTAATGAACTCCTTCAACTTTTGCTTGTCTAAAAAACTCTTTATCTTTCCTTCAATTCTGAAGGACAGTTTTGCTGGGTAGGGTATTCTTGGTTGTCAGTTTCTACAGCACTTAGACTATATCAACCCACTCCCTTCTGGCCTGCAAAGATTCTGCTAAAAATTTTGCTGATTGTCTTATGGGGGGTTTCCTTGTATGTAACAAGTTGCTTTTCTCTTGCCATCTTCAAGATTGTCTCATCTTTAACATTGGACATTTTAATTATTATGTGTCTTGGTGTGGGTCTCTTTGGGTTCCTTTCATGTGGAATCCTCTGGGCTTTCTGAATCTGGATGTCTATTTCCTTCCCCACGTCAGGGAAGTTTTCACCCATTATTTCTTCAAGTTAGATTTCTGCCCCTTTGTATCTTCTCCTTCTGGGACCCTTTTAATACAAATATCAGTTCTGCTGATGCTGTCACATAAGTCCCTTAACCTATCTTCACTTTTTTCTCTTTTTCCTTTTTGCTGCTCTAGGTAGGTGAGTTTTACCATCTTGTCTTAGCATTCCACTGATTCTTCTACTTGATCTAGACTGATGCTGAACTTCTCTATTGAAATTTTCAGTTCCATGACTATACTCTTCAGGAACATAATTTCTGTTTGGTCCTTTTAAAATATGTTCTAATCTCTTTCTTCAAATTCTCACTTTCTTCATGTATTGCTTTCCTTACCTCAGTGAGCATCTTGATTACTGTTACTTGAACTATCAGGTTCATCACTTATCCCTACTTCATAAATATTGATTTTTGGAGATTTACTTTGTTCTTTTATTTGTAACATATTCCCATTTCAACATTGTCCTTGACTCTCTGTATTGGTTTCTGTATGTCAGATAAAAGAGCCACCTCTCCAGTCTTGACAGGCTGGTCTCATACAGAAGATAAACCTTTTTAGTCAGCCCAGCCCAACTTCCAATTTGTCTTTCAAACCTTTGTGATTGATTGTCTAAGGCACCATCTTTGTTCTTAGTGGTTCCCAGTAGATAAGTGTGTGCCAGGACCCCTTAGTGTCTCAAAGGTGAGGATAATAGTCAGCACTTAGATGAAGAAAAACCATCCCCTCAGGCAGCAGCTAGGAAAATGTGTAGTTAAGCCTCTCCAGGGATAATCTGAGAAGTGAGCATTTTTGCCTCTTCCCTCTGTAGTGAGCCTGGGAGTATAGCCCAGGGGGAACGGAAGGCTGGTGCTTCCGCACCCATTTAAAAACTGCTTCTTTGCTGGCTACACCCTGCCCCTGGGGGACTGAAGGATGAAGGCCCTGCTGGCTCTCAGCCACAGGTGACCCAGGAGCTCATCCTTCAGGCTATGCCACAAAAGCTGGGGCACCAGGTGTGTGTGCAAGCTCATTCCAGAGGATTTCGCCTAGCCCCTAGAGGTGTGCAAATGAGAAGCTGCACACTCAGGCAGCAGATTGTAAACTTTACAGTCTTCTTCCAAGGAAGAACTGAGAGATGGGCATTTTTGTGGGCTTCATCTATGCTGGGACTGAGCTGCAGTGAGTGCTCACACATCCATTAAAAACTGTAACACTTTGTTTTCCGTAGTCCCATGGGTCTTGCGGGCACAAGCCCTGTAGGCTTTTGGGGGTAGGTATTTGGGGGTGCCATCCCTCAATAGGGGGCCTTACAATGGGGCACTAGATGTGTAGTCCAAACGCTTTTCTCCCCAGGAAGAAGCTAGGAGTTGGAGGCTGTATGCAAGAATGTGTCTTTCCTGCCCGTTTTAATGTGGGTACATTCTCAGTTGCCTCATGTATAGGAGTCATTTTCCAATGTGAGAGGCTGACATTAAAACATAAAATATGTGATAAGAAGGTAGTGAAAAGATAAGGAAGGAAGGGCCCCTAGGGTGAGTGGGGTAGAGACAAAAGTTCTATGCAATTAACCAAAATGAACTGATACCTGTGCATTCAGAGGTGTTTCACTTACAACTATAATTTCCTAAATATGGCTGAAGTTATAGTGAAACTAGAAATCATATTAGAGATCTTTAAAAATAGGTACTTTAGGATTCCAATTCTGTGGTCATGGTGCTCTAAGTTTAAGTGAACTATTTCTTTCCCTAAACACATAGAAGTTCTAAGCAATATATTAATCCCCAAAATTGTAACACACAGCTGAGTTTAAAAGAGAGAATTCTTAGTCCTGGCTCGTGACACAGTGGACACCTGCGAACCCAAAGGTTGCTGGTTCAATTCCCAGCCAGGGCACATAACCAGGTCTCCAGCCAGTTCTGTAGCTGGAGGCAGGTGAAAGGCGACTGTGGATTGATGTCTCTCTCCCTACCCCTCTCTCTAAAAATAATAAATAAAATCTTTTTAAAAAGAGTTTTTAAAAAGAGAGACAATTCTTTCTTTTTAAAAAAAAATTAATTTTATTATTGTATTACAGCCAAAAGAGAGAATTCTTTAAAATCCTAAAAAAGAATCCTCCAGGTGACAGGGTTACAGGGGGAATATGAAGGCTGAGCAGAGGGTGAGTGTTACGAGGGGGTGGGAACAGGTCCCAGAGGGTGAGAGCTGGAAGGCACAGAAGGCAGGAAATGTGGCTTTTGCTAGAAGCAAGAGAAAAAGGGAAATAAGGCCAAGGCCCTTGAAGGGCAGCTCACAGGGTGGCAATCAAACCAAGAAAACTCCACCCACCAGCTCAGCAAAGCAGTAGACAGTTGTTATCTGCCCAGAACACTGAGTAGAGAAAATTCTCCTATGAGACAGCAAGCTAACCAGATGTCCTTATTGAAAGAACTGCCTAAGAGTGTACTTTGGGGGATGGGGGTGGGGGTGGATCATGAACCCAGAAGGAAAGAATGGAGTATAAGAAGCAATGAAGAGGTAAGAAATGAATAAAATATCAACAACAACAATAATAACTATAATGTCATGCATATTAAAAAAAAGAAGAAGAAGAAGAAGAAGCCCTGGCTGGTGGCACAGTGGATTGAGCTCCGGCCTGCGAACCCAAAGGTCGCTGGTTCAATTCCTGGCCAGGGCACATAATCAGGTCGTAAGCCAGGTCTCCAGCCAGGTCCATAGCTGGAGGCAGGTGAAAGGCATTCATACATTGATGTCTCTCTCCCTCTCTGCCTCTCTCCCTTTCCCCCTCTCTAAAAATAATAAATAAAATATTTTTGAATGAATAAGTAGAATAAAGCCACCCATAAATAAATAAATAAATAAATAAGAAAGAATTTCAATGCTGGACATGTAAGATTCAGGTTGGACTTAAAAATAAAATCCAGCTATGTGTTGATTCTAAGAGCTACGGTAAACCATAAAACCACAAAGGTTAAAATTGAAGAAAAAAAATTAAAAATAAATGATGGGAGACTATACATACAGCACATAAGTAGTAATGAAAATTATATTAATATCAAACAAAAAAACTATGGGGAAAAACAGTACCCCTCGGGATATACAATGGTAAAAAATTAATTCACAAACAAGACATAATAATTCTGAACTTATATATACCTAACAACATAGCCCTGGAACAGACGCATAAGTCACAGAGTAGGAAGGATGTAATTTATGATTTCAGGGCATTTCCCAGCACATGGGGTAGAAGGAAAAGCCCTCCATGGGCTGGAGGAGGAAGAAGAGCCTCAGTGAAAGGCTACCTTCTGCTTTGCCATCTAGAGTCGGAACCCCGAGAGACGATGGAGACGCAGAGACAGGCCTCAGGGAACATGGGTGGGCCGCACCGCTTCTCAGTCCCATCCAGGAAGCAGTGATGCCGGCAGGGGGCCAAGGTAAACACACGGAGAGGGCAGCCTTCACTTACACGTAACTACATGTGTATCACGTTAGAAAGGAGGGGAAAACACAAAGGAACATGCCTCCGCGTCTACTGCTCCTAGACGCAGCCTCAGGTTACCCACCGCCTTGGAACGGTGGAGTTATACGCGGGGTATTCTGTGGCAGGGTGGGGAGGCGATGGGCCTGGTGTGTCACCCGTCAGCATTCTCAGGGCCTGTGGAGTTTTGTCAGGTTGGTGACACATTGCTGACATGGCTGACGATGTGGAAGCTGAGCATGACTGAAGACTGCTCAGAAAAGGGACACAGGACCCTTTTCTTATGCAGAGGATACCTTTTAGCTACCTAGCTGGAGTGAAAACAGAGCTACGCTTGCTAGCACACAGTGAACCTGTCAGCAGGACTTAGATAAACAAAGTTTGGCAACCTCTTCCATACGACAGATGTCCTTTCCCTTCTTCCAGAGGTCTGAGGCCCTGAGTCCAGCATCTGACACTGGCCTGGACTGCAGCTTGCTGGGGTGGCCCCCAGCCTTTCACACCATTGGTGCAAATGGAAACTGGTGCTGTCATTACAGAAAATGGTACAGAAGTTCCTCAAAAAAACTTAAAATAGATCTACCATCTGATCCAGCAATCCACGTCTGGGTATGATACATTCAAAAGAAATGAAATCAACATCTCACAACAGTGGAATATTATTCAACATTTAAAAAAAAAAAAGAAAAGAAAATCCTGCCATTTGCAACCGGAATGAGCCTGGAGGACCTCATGCTAAGTGCAGTATGTCAGCGACAGGAAAACCACCTGCACAATCTCACTGGTACGTGGAGTCTGATCACTAGGAGCACAGGACAGAATGGTGTTGCCAGGGACTGAGCTGGGGGGAAATGGGAGATGCTGGTCAAAGGGTACAGCATTTCACTAAGCTCTGGAGATGGGTACAGCCTGGCAACTCTGGGCAGCAAAAGACTGTACTGTGTACTTGCTGTAAGCCAAAAGGGTAGATCTTAATTCAGTGTCTCACCACACACATAAAATAATACATATATTAATTAGCTTGATTGTGGTGATTATTTCACAATGTATATGTATATCAAAACATTGCACTGTCTACCTTAAATACACAGTATACGGTTTTTGTCAATTATACTTCGATAAGGCTGAAAAGAAAGAATGAGGTTCCAATCCATTCTCAGTAACTAGCTCTGTGACCTTGAACCTGTCCCGTTGCTTCTCTCAGCTTCAGTTAGCTTATCTGTCACAGGAAGGGTTGCACTGCGTTCTTTGTCCTATGGGTCACCTGAGTGCTTCAGCAGGAAAAGTAGCTGAGCATCTTTAAGTGGAGGAAATGAATAAAAGTTAGGTGGCTACCTAATCAGACCTCTCCGACGTCCCACATTAATGTGTAGTGGTTTAAACTGTAACTTACAGCCTCCCAGTGCTTGTGGCTACCGTTCCCCGCTAGCTCCCTCCAGTACGCTTGAGGTAAGCAGGGCAGGTGTTCTGTCCCTACTAGCTTCCTCCTTGGGGGAACATACAATTCTCACTGTGGGATTCATGGCAACAGTTCCCAAAGCATGGATGTGGACCACCTGCATCAAGATGTCCAGAGAGTGCCTGTTAGGAATTCTTACTCCTGGGACCTATTCTAGACCTACTAAATCAGACTTTCTGAGATTTAGGGCCCACAGTTCATCTGCACTAATGACAAGGCACTTCCAGGTAATTTTTATACACCCTAAACTTGAAAATCACTAGCTCACGGGGAGACATTTGAGGCCCTAATATATGTCAAGCATTATGCTATCTGCTTTGCATATGTTCTTTCATTCAGTCCTCGTAAATACTGTTTTAAGTAAACTTTTCATTTTGGAATAATTTTAGCTTTATGGAAAAGTTGCAAAAATAGCAGTGATAGTATATTTCTCAACCAGTTTCAGCTGCCTAATTATTTACATCACTGTGATTAGTTTCTCAAAATTAAGAAACCAACATTAGTAAATCAGTGTTAACCAAGCTCAAATTTGATTCAGATTTCACCAGTTTTTTCCATTAATGCTTTTTTTTTTTTCCCCCATCCTGGGATCTAGTCCAGGACATGACATTGCATTCAGTTGTCATGTCTTCGTAGTCTCTTAAGGAGACTTGGTCTGTAATAGTTTCTCAGTCTTTCTTTAATTTTCATGACCTTTAAAGTTTTGAGGAGTATAGGTCAGATATTTGTAGAATGTTCCTCAAACTGGGTTTGTATGTTTTTCTTGTGACTAAACTGGGTTTTTAGAAAAAGAACCACAGGGTTTTTAAGAAGAGTACCCTGCAGGAAGTGTCTTTCTCACCACATGCTATCAGTGGGTACATGATAACCATATTACATCACCTGGTGACAGTAATACATTTGTCATCCCACTTCAGCCAATTAGGAAGCGAAGTTTACAAACCCCATGTTCCACCACTGCTAAGTGTGGAATTAGAGTACGTTTAATATTCTTTTCCTGCTATTTTGGTGGCAGGTAACCATTCGAGCCTCATTCTCTCTCCTCCCCCATGAAACTCTCCATTCCAGCTCAAGTTGCCATTCCTCTGCGTTGCTTTACACTCCTCTCCACCCCAGGCTGACAAGTTCTCCAAGTCCTTCTGTATGCAGCTCAAGTCCAATCTGCTCTGTGAAACTCTCCATGACCCGCAACGTACTCTTCGAGGATGGAATCCTGAAGCGCTTACTACCTGAGCCTCTAATTCTCAACTTGGCACACACTTTCTTAACCTGTATCTTCCCAGCCTAAAGCAGAACGACTGTGGAGAGAAACCCACCTGCATGGGGACCCATTTGCCCCTGACCTGAATGACCTGGATATCTTAACAGCTTGTGGCTCACCCTCTTCAACTCTGCACGCTGAAGTCCGAGGAACGCTTCTAACTGAAAACCCAACTATACCACTACCTTGCTTAGAGCTTTTCAATGCCTCTCCGTTACCTACAAAACAACGTCCAAGTGTTCTCCCCTAACAGAGAAGGGGCATGCTTTAACCCTTGCCCACGATTTTACCTCCTCTCTAGCCTTCTCCTCACACTCGACTCCAGAACCTCCTGTGGTTCGGCCACAATGAAATACCGGCAACATCTAAGTTTCCTACGACCTTGGTGAGCTTCATGCTCTGCACCTGCGCCGTTGTCAGTGGGGACGCCATGATGACAGAGGACTCCAATTCCAACTGGCTGACAGGACAATGCAGCAGGCAGCTAGGAAGTGGTGAGAGCAGTCCAGCAACTCCACAATGGCATCAAGAACCCAATCCTTTTTATCTTTTGCTTGTGCCATTCTCAGAAAACTGGATTTGTCCTCAGGTTGTCTCCCTTCATAGTCCTAAGATGACTGCAGTCATTCTAAGCAGCCCTTCCAAGAACAGCAATACCTAGAGACCAAAAAAAAAGGGTTCTCTTCCAGTGTTTCCCTTTTAAGGGCAAGAAATATTTCCTAAAGCCCCCAGATTTCTTTTTATATCTCATTGTCTAGAACTGGTTCGTGTGCCTACCCCTAATAATCAAATATGAGGAATGGACCTATCATACTTGGCTTAAACCAATCACCACTTACACCTAAAGGCAAGGGTAGGGTCCTGCTCTCTTGCGCCAGGGAAGAGGGGACACCTGAGCAAAACCTCAGCTCTCCACGACAGAGGAAGATAATGGGTGTAGACAAATAGCCAGCAGCATCAGCCCCATGGTTGATGTCTACTAGGCAGACTCCTCTCACCCTTTAAAGACTCAACTAAAATACTACCTCTTCCAGGAATGCTTCTCAGATTTCACCAAACAAAATGGAATGCTCCGTCCTCTAAGCCCCTATGCTGCTGGGTTCATACCTCCACTCTAGCACTTCCTACATAGCTATCATTCGAGTATCTTCCAAAATATGAAACCCTGGAGGAAAGGCACCATGTTCTATTAAACTTCCGAGTCTAACCTTGTTGAAAGGAAGAGAGATGGAAAGATGTAGGAGGGAAGGAAAGAAGGAAGGCCTTAACTACGCTGAGTCTCAGGCTGCTTGTCTGTCAAATAGAGAGCGTTTTATTCCAAACACAGTAACTGCTTTCAAGAGTAAATGGGATAATACACGGAAAGCACCCAACACAGTACCTACAGCATAGCTTCCTGTATACCTTTGGGGAACGTGGACCCAACTTGTGTTTTTTAAATACCATCCTCCCGCCCTTCACACATATCTCCTAGCACAATGCTTTGTACAACTGCAGTCGCTCAATAAATGTGTTGCTAGTACTGCCATCAAAAAATACAGAGTACGAAACAAATGAAATGACCAGCCCAATTTGCCACGCGCTAACTTCTTTCATGAGCGGCTAAGAGGCCTTTTTAAGTACGTTTCCTAAATTCTCTATTGACAGAACTCTTCCTGAGACCTTCCTGCGAGCATCCAGGGCATCAGAGCTGCACTCCCCCCCTCAGCAACCATTCACTAGGCACTCTTTCGCTTTTTCACTCCACTCCCTTCAACATTCTGGGCTTCATTTCAGATCTGTCCTTCTGAGGTATGCCTTCCTCCCCTTCCTAGCCCTTCTTTGTTGCTAAAAATAGGTGATGTCCCTTTGGAGCAAAAACACTCGACAAATCAGTTAGCTTCTACGGGTACAGCTTTCTACTGGTCTCTGGGCTGGGGGGATGGGTGGATTAAATACAGGAAGGAGCTCGCAACCATCTCCTCTGCATGTATCCCTGCAGTCCTCAAAGGAGTTTTTAAAACTTAGGTAAAAATGGCAGCATCATGCTCATCGAAAATGCACAAGCTAACGGCGGCTAAGTGAGACAGCTGAAGAGTAAATAAAACAGCCAGCTCAGTTGATCACCAAACAGCATTCTGAGGAAGCATTTGATTAAAAGGCCCTACAACCAACCCAACAGGCTAGGACTGGAGCTGTTATTGGTGAACATTTAACAAACACACACATTCTAACGGGAGCATATAATAGAGCTAACCTCCTTAAATTATAATGGATATCTTCAGGACTTCTCTCATCTAGGCTACCTCTTGGAGTGACCCTCTCAGCTTAGGTTCCGACTATACTCAGTTCCTCACTTGTCCTGTGACCTTCTGTGACGTTAACACTAAAAGAGGCATCAGTATGTTACCTAAAATATTCCTCTCAGACACTGGATAGTCAACTGCTCTGAAACACTCCGTTTCCCTGCAAGTGAAAATTTTCTATTAGATACAATAGTTAATCCTCTTTACATTTATATATATGTGAATGAATGCACTTGTGTGGATGGATCTCTAGCTCTGTGGGTGTCAAAGCATGAACATGTTACGGTATACATTTACATAGTCATGTACAAGTTTGTATATGGACATACTTGGAACTGCGTGCATTTTTATCCCCTTTAAACTTCTGAAACTCATCTCTGGAGTTGCAGTGTCCTAATTTCTTTAAATTAAAAGTAGGAAAATTCCAGCACAAACTAAAAATTGCTAAGAAGCCTAAATTTAAAGGTAACTAGACCAATTTAGTACTTGAATCCTATTCTATTTAATCTATTAACAACTATGTCAACCCACTTGTCAACTACTATCTTCTGCTTCTTTTATCCTTAACTCAGAAATCACTCCACCTTCTCTTTACTTTCTAGAGTTAATGCCAAGTTCCCTGAGTGCTGGTCAATATTTCACCCATAACCTTAGGGCCATCGTCCTCATAGCTTGATTTATAGACTTCCAGTTATCTGTCAAAAAAAAAAAAAGATTCCTTAGGTGTATAAATAGTCCAAAGAATAAGTCGTACAAAAAAATGAATATGAGGGGGAGGTATGCATAAAGAATTTAAAGTATTCTCTAGGGAAGATTGGTACATCATAGCATTGTGGAGCAAAAAGAGTAAATCGACATCCCAACAATATTGCCACTGATGGGCTGTTATCCAGCTATTAACTTGGTATCTCCAGTGTTGGGGAACAGAGAGCCAGCCCAAGCATGCTTTCATGATGTCAGCTCTCTCATATATCAAGGTCATATCTGTTTTCCTATCATTTCTACCACCATTCAAGTATTTATCAAAAGCCCATTAGAGTCATTAACCTACAAGAACTGTTGAGGCGCTGGCCCCTTTGAGACTCTAATGAGAATGATGGACCCTCTTCATGGGAAACTGCACATGCAAAACTAATTTTTCTTTGGATTTCCAGGAGTGCACAGTCATGTAAAACCCATTCACCCATAGACTACCTGGTTTAAAAAAAAAAATCCTCATCGTTTTATATGAGAGAGAAATAAAGAGAAACAAGGCACAATTGCCTCCTTTAAGGAGCTTCCTTCCCAATCGCAAATTCTCATGGCATGTGTCATTGTAATAAGGCAGTATATGGTAAAGGACCTAATTACATAGCAGACAGAACATTCCACTCTTGCCTGGAAAGTGAGAAGGAAGTCCTTGCAAATAGCCACCACGAAGTCACCTTGCAGAAGAGAATAAAGGCCTTCGCATGGTTCTCAGTGTATCACCTCTTGGCCCAGCACCACGGGAGCAGAGGAGGGAGCTGGTCACAGTCTAATACGTAGCACTCAATGAATCTGGCCGAATAAGGAAGCGGTCTTCTAAGGATAAAATGCTCCTTGAACCCCCCAAAGAAGAAAGTTGAAAGAAAAAAAAAAAAAACATTAAAAATATTTGCATTAGCCTTCAAGCTCCCTTAGAAATATGAGTCTGTCCACTTCACTTAATCTGAAAACGTTAAAGCATTTTTACACCCAAAACATACCTCTATGAGACATGTTTTAGATGAACTAAAGAAGATTTTAAAAGATTGTGGTCAAGGTGACAGAGATTAGATCCTAGAATGTTCTCCAAGCAACTCTCAGGAAGGATACACCGGTACTTCCATTGCAATTTCCTTTTTTTTTTTTTAAGATTTTATTTATTATTTTTAGAGAGAAGGGAAGGGAGAGAAGCAGAGAGGGAGAGAGACATCAATATATGATTGCCTCTCACCTGCCTCCAACTATGGACCTGGCTGGAGACCTGGCTTGCAACCTAGTTATGTGCCCTGACTGGGAATCGAACCAGTGACCTTTGGGTTCACAGGCCAGCACCTTAGCCACTGTGCCACCAGCCAGGGCTGCAATTTCTTTAAAATAGTACCTTCTAACAGAGTGATTGGACAGGTTTAAGAAAGAGTGATTAATTTTTTTTTGAAATCCAGATGTTACCCTGCTTTCTTTATGTGAGAGTGACCTTGATGGTTCAGTAAGGATCTTCATCAAATAAGGTAACAGGAAAAACCTCTTAGCTCGTCCATAATCACATCTAATTGCTCTGTAATAAAACAAAACATTGTCTTACAGCTGGGATTATTACTTTTAGTTCTTTATATGTATGTTGTATATTGCAAGGGTGGTTTTGCTTGGTGTTGATTTTGCTTAAATAAAAGGATTGTATTTAAAGACAAATAAAATTTTGCAAGGTAATCAAAAGAGTTAACACTCCACCACCTATAAGTGAAATATTCCTTTAACCTGGTATAATGCCTTTTCCCAGATATATCAAAGAATTAGTGTAAAACAACAAGGGATCACAAAGCATGAGGTCAGATCCTGGCTCAATGACACAGTAATTGTGTGACTTTGATCAAATCACCTAGCCAATCTAAGTCTCCATTTTGTCACCAGTAAAACTGAGGTCATAAAACCTTCCCTACCGTCCCCTGTGGTCCAATGAGGTTTATGTAAGGTTACAAACATGACAACAACCTTTTAAAATTCTGCATTAGTGTTAAGACAGTACAGTTTCACCTAGAAGAGATGTTTACCAGGTGATAATTGGGTCTCTCTCCACTGGTGCAGCGTCAGACTCTGAGGAGTCGAATTGGAGTAGTGGGTATAAGAATTCAGATCACTGCCCTGGCTGGTGTGGCTCAGTGGGTTGAGTGCCAGCCTGCGGACTGAAAAGTCGCCAGTTCAATTCCCAGCCTGGGCACATGCCTGGTTGCAGGCCAGGTCCCCATTTGGGGGTGTGCAAGAGGCAAACGATCAATGTCTCTCTCCCACATATTGCTGTTTCTCTCCCTCCCTTACTCTTTCTCAAAAAGTAAATATATAAAATCTTTTAAAGAAGAAAAGAATTAAGATGACTGCTACACATACCTCTCTTTTACCTTCTACTATATCTCAGCCCAGCACTAGAGTCCTAGCCAGCTAAATAGCACCTGAAGGGCCCCTAATTTCACAAGCAACTCAGCCATTTATTTCAGAGTCAGGCAAAGGTAAGACATACGTAATGACTTGCTGTAACATCTGATGGCAGAGTAAAAACAGTCAGCAACTGAATTCAGAGACCCCAGGGTCCCCAGTTTCTCAATAGCCAATTAACAGTCACTAATGCACGCCAGAATCTAAGCACATCCTTCCAATCGTGTTCACAAGTGAACTTCGTAAAGGAGGAAAACAGCCCTCATCTTTAAAATTAACACACAGCATCAGGGAAGTTTGGAGAAACAGCGATTCAGAGGTGTAATCCTGAACAGATGGCCATTCTCCACACGCTATCTCAGAAGGGGATTTTTTTTCAAGGTAAACAGAAACAAATGTTTCAGGGCACTATATACCAAAATCATAGCTCTCACCAGAAGCATTTTCCAGCATGAAAGACCTTTCTCATTAATCACATTTTTATGACAAAGACAAAAACTGGTTTATGAGCCAGTTTAAGGCAGTCGCTGTCATTCCACAATTAAATTACACTTTTGAATAGATGACACGTTCAGTTGCTTCTAAGATACATGAGTCATTTTAAATCTGTCCATTCTATCCCCTCATTTCCATCCCCCCAACTTAGTTACTAACAACACAAATGTAGCCACAAAGATTGTCTACCATTAAAATTGCTCCTTTTATAACTAATAAAGTCCAAGTGTATTTAAAAGAATAATATACGATAACTAATAAAGTCCAAGTGTATTTAAGAGAATAATATACGAGGTCTGTCCAGAAGGTATCCAGCCATGTAATGTGAAGTATAGAGACATTTATAGAAGATGATACAAGATACAAGACACATTGTACGTAAGACAATGACACCTCAGTCCCCTTCAAGGTAAACAACTTGGGACCTCACACAGTTCTCCCAATCATCATCAGTTGCCCTTGTCATATTTTCCTGAAGCTCATCGGTGGTATGAAACCTCTGCACTTTCAAAAGTGAGTTAGTTTTGGGAAAAGCCACAAGTCACCGAGCACCAAGTCTGGGCTCAGGGCTGAGTCACCTCAGTGATTTGATGTTTTGGTAAAAAACTACATGAGACACAAATACATGAACAGGTGCATTGTCACGACGAAGCTGCCGCAGTCTTCCGAATCATCCAAATAGTTTCCGCAGAGAAATGTTCCAGCTTAACGCAATATCGGATGCAAATCTGTTCCTCTACTTGAATGCGACAGCCACACAGTACACATGCCCACCAACAACAGCATCTACCGCCCCCGTTGACCAATACAGTGAAGTCATCATTGCTCACGCATGCCCATTCCAGTCCACTCTCATTCTAACTTCTCCAAGCATGCAGAAAATGTGAATAGAAATCCTGGTTATTTCAAAGGCCTAGTAAAAGGATCAAATCAGCCCTGACTGGTGTGGCTCCGTGGATCTGGGGGCATGCCACACACTAAGAGGGTGCCAGTTCAGTTCCCAGTCAGGGCACATGGCAGGTTTGAAAGCTGCTGTAATGCAGAGATCAGGGGCTCCATGCAGCCTGACAGCTGGGGATCAGGTCTGTCATATTCTACTCCCAGCACCCAGCACAGAGTCTGGCACGCAGGAAACACACAATAAATATGCATGACATAAGTAAAGGCAATGATAGGGAAAATATCATCCTTATTGCTATTTTTCACTCAAAATATGGGAGCTAAAGCTCAATCTGGAAGTGATGCAGAAATGGGAGAGGCAAAAAAGAAGAAGGGAAGAATGATTGGAACCATTCCTTTCCTAAAAGAGAAGCAACGGTTGTAAAATTAAAAAAAAAAAAAAAAAATTTTTAAAGGATAATCAAATGGACCAATCCCAATCCCAAAATCTACCCTTCTTCTTTCTATGCCCCATTCATCCAACCTCTCAACAGAGGGTCACACCACTGGCTTCTTCTTTAAGATCGCATTTGGGCGTCCACCTCCTTAGTTTCAGTCACTGTGCAGCCATTACCCTCAGTGATTTCACTGAGATGTGTGGATGTCCTCTCAGTGCTGTTTTTCATGTCTATTGGCTTTAACTAGTTTCAGCGTCCCCCACCTCCTCCATTTCCCTGTCTCTTCTTGGCCTCTCCAAAGGGCACAGTGGCCAGGGCGGGAAACAGCAGGCTACAGGGACAACTCAAGGGGAAAATGGATTCAGTTCTTTTTCTACTTCAAGCTCTGAATGATTCTAGCTAAAAGTCCCATGGGAGAGATGTCTGGTTGAAAATGCATCTCTTTCTGAATAGCCCTTCTGCAATCTTATAGACGTGCTTCCCCAAGCACACAGGAATTTCATAAATGTTTCCCTCTGCCACCAAGGCCAGGGTTTCACAGGGCTTTGAGGAACAGATAACACGCTCAAATGTCAGCTCAGCTGCAGAACCGTGTTACCCCCTGGAACACCATGTACTCGGTACTTGGCAGACTTTGGAAACACCCCAAACCACATGTACTCTAGACAATGCAGACAGGTCATAAAATTAAATCAGTCTAGTCTGGCCGAACACCTTTAACCTTCTTCTGATAAGTTTGCTTCATGGGTAGTCTCACCCTCCCACCACTCACACTTATTACTGCCCGCTCAAACTGGTTTCAACTGGGTTCAGACGAAATTCACCTGTTTCTGCTTTCACAAATGCAACAGACAGGAACCAACAAAACCAGCTCTCTCTGTAAAGAGCAATGCAGTAGTAAGACTTTGGACCTTGCAGCTTACGGAAGACTAATGACATAACGTGTAAAATGTGTCGGCGCGCCATGTGTGAAAGGCGCGGTAAAGATAGAAAACATGATAAATAATGCAGGAAAACGTTGCGTCAGGAACTCTGCCTTCTGGAGGACCTAATAAGTATTAAATAAATATTTCACGAACAGGTGCCTGCTCATCTCATCTGCCAGGGCCAGCCCAGGTAGGTTGAAAAACATGATCAAATAAGTATCTTGGTTTCTGACGAAAGATGTTCCAAGGAAATTACAACAGGGACCATAGCTGTTCAGTACCACCTTCTTGTTAGGCTAAGCTTCCAACTTCAATCGCAGCTCTCAGTCAATCTAATCAATTTGAAAGGACAAATCCTAGCCCCTCCAACTCTCTACTCCATTCAAGCTAAATGCATCCTTACAGAATTCTTTTGCTGTCTTAAATTGAGGAAATTCACAAAGCACACCCTCTCTGGGGTTCTTGAACCACCAAAGTACAACTAAAATTCTTAAGAGTGACCACATAATGGACTCCAATAACTTAGGAGCTCAATTCAATTACCTACAAGCCTTAATCTGCCCCTTCATTCAAGTCTCTTCACTTAAAAGTGCACAAAACCTTTTTTCTTCTCATTGCATCTTCCTAACAATTATAAATAAAGAAACTGCGTTTTTTCATACATGCTACCAAATAACAAATCAGGCACGAAATCCAGCAAAGAATTTTCCGATGGGAACTTCAAAAACATTTGGCACACACGTCTTACATGCTCTTAAATGCCCATAAATCTCCCATTTGTGTGTTTATAATCAGTACCGTTTCATTCCTCGGACCCTTACTTGAAAACAAGCCATTACCTCTTTGAACTCACCCGATCTTGAACTTTTTCTAGAATTGTTTAATGACAAAATTTCTATCAGAAAACTAAAAAAGTCTCAGATCTAGGAAGAACTTAGAAATTGCGATCTGATTTAGACTTTGCCTAGCGACAAGTGCATTTAGTTTAAAATGATTAAAAAATGCTGGCCTGTGGGCCATGGGCCATGCCTGGCCTTTTGGGAAATATATATAGTGATGGGGCAACACCTTCGCCTCAAAGGGGTTTACTGACCAGCATCTCTGGAGGAAGAAGGTCTAATTGTAAAAGCGAATGTTGCCAGACTTGCTGATTCAGAAAGCCTAGGGGCAGGACCCAGGAACCTGCATTTTAAAAAGCAGCTGGGTAATTCTTCCGCACAAAAATATTTGAGAAACGCTACTTCAGTAGGTCTGAGAGATGGGTGCAAAAGAACATCAGTCAGAGAAAGGGCTAAATAGGGGGCCTGTCTTCTGGGGACATAAAAAATTTTGATCAGCATCTGCCCTCATTAATGCCAGATGTTAATCACAAAACACTAAGCTATCTCTTAGTCTTACCCAGATATCCTTCTAAATTACCTTCACCACGAAGTTAGATTATAAGCTATCAATTTCATAATCAAAAAACCCTTAGTGCAGAAAACTAAAATCTCTAGCGATCTACCATTCTTCCTAAAATGCCTAATTCACTTGACATTTAGTTTGATTTCATTTGGCTTATGAACCACATGTTTTGGCCTAGTTTCTTCCCATGACAGCAGTGTTCAGAACGACTAATGGTCTTCATCATTTTCCCTTTGACAGAAATACAAAAACAAACAAACAAACAGTTCAAATGTTTTTAAAGATTGAATTCAGAAGCATGCGCAATATTCATTCTTTTAAGAAAGCAGACTCCTAGCAAAATTAGCTGGTATGTTGTATACAGAAAAATTACCTGAGAAATGGCTGTCAATGCAGGTTTCAGAGGCATCTGACCTGGTAAGATAGGAAACTGAGTTTTTAGCAAAAACTGATTCTGATGTGAATGGTTCTTGATGCACATTCTGATGTGCAGCTGATTCTGATGCAGCTGATTCTGCATCAGATTCTGATGTGAATGGTTCTGAGAAAACATTCCAGGGATTTCAAGAGTTTAAGAATCCAAGCTCATACCTGTACCTCCCTTAAGTTCAAATCAATGTATCAAATACAGTAGATTGTCAATGCATATACATTTAACTAAAGTCATAACAAAAAGGAGCAAATAAGGAAATTCGGTTCACCTAATGATAAGCACACATTCTGTAATGTGGGGGATCTTTTTTATATCATAAACTACTTCCCCCTGAATTAGGAGTCATAGGTAAGGGAAAAAGCAACCTAATATAGGCTTTTGCTAGTGTTTCTTTTAGGGAGCACATAAAATATTCTAGTTATCTTTTAAAATTAAAAATATGCGGAACAATGTGCATGCATGTGTGTGTGTGTGTGTGTGTGTGTGTGTGTGTGAAGAAGGAAAGCTGACTGAGAATGGAATAAGTGAGCCTTATTCTCTGGCCAACAGCAATAATCAGAGAAATATAATCCTAAAGATCACATGAAATAAAACCAAAGGAATTTGATCATTCCTGATGTTAGGACAGTAATTCCCCTATTCCCACAGGAATTAATGGTGGACAAATATTAGGGTGTTATCTGATTACTATTAACTCACAGAGAACTGGGGTGTTATCATCCTCACTTCCTTTGGGGGGACCAGGATACAATTAGGTTCTAGGGTTGGCAGCTCTCTGTGAGTCTATGTAAGTTAATGTGATTTCTCAAATAGTCCAAACCTGTAAAAGGAGCCCTGGCTTACTACCTAATTAGTGGCCACATGTTGTGAGTAAGTTATTCACTGCCCCCAGAGACTCAGTTTTTTCAGCTGTAAAATGGGTACCCAGGTCAATCTGGACTCATGGTCCAAGCTCTTTCCACTGAGCCATGATACTCCCCACACCACAGCAACTAACTGAGGTTTATGTGAGAGGATCACATAAGATCATTTTTATAAAAGTGCTCTGTAAGCTGTAAAGCACCATACAGATGAAGCGGATTATTATTAGTCTTTTATGAAGCCCCGTTATAAAAATGCAATGTGACCCAGAAAAAGAAAGCAGGATAGAACAATCTGGAATACAACAGCTGTAGTCCCTAGAACAACACTCCGTACATGGTAGGCAGGGGATTAGTAAGTACTGAGTGAACAAAGAAAAGCACGCAAGACAGGCTTGCATCTCTACCAGACGAGATATGATACCAGGCAGGAAGCACCATACCTAAAATCAAGGATAGTTTGATTCAACCATACAAGCCGCAGTGCCCAAAATCTTGGATCTTAAATTAAAAATTACTTGAT
>PVIW01004883.1:49482-119922 GCA_004026585.1 Noctilio leporinus
GGGGAACGGGGTAGGGGGGAGGGAGAGGTAGAGGCAAAGATGGGGAGCAGCTTAGACAAGAACCTAGTATAAAGGAACCATGGACATGGACAACAGGTGGGATTGACTTTGGGGGGAATGGGTGGGTGGGTGGGGGGACAGAGGGGAGCAAAAAGGGGATGGATGTAATACAACAACAATAAAATTAAAAAAAAAAACAAAAAAACAAAAAAACAAAAAAACAAAAAAAAAAAATTACTTGATATCAAAGAGCATTAAAACATACAATTATTACCCCCATCTGCGAAGAGATGGTTCTACTCTTACCTTGTCAGCCTTGCAGATGTAGTCTTGCAGGTGAAAGAATCTCCATGAGGTGGCTGAATTTTCTCCCTCTGTCTGACAGATCTGTATTGCCATCCCCATCAACTTCCGAGCAAACAACAAATTCTGTAGAATGTTGAGTACCTCAGCTCTGTTTTGGATCTGGAAGGCTGACTTCCAATGACACCCCAATTTTAAGTAAACCAGATTTATCCCCTACACTCCCCTCCAAAGATACACACAAAAGAAGACTGGGGTGCAGGTAAGGGGGTGGGGCGGGGTGGGGTAGGGAACAAGTCATCGACTGGATAAAACTCTTCTTTATGAGTCCTTTGTCATTTTCCTAGAAAAGTAAAATGTGGCTCAAATTTGAATACTCAAATTACATTGCAGACCACTCTTGACATAGTTATTTGTTAGACTGAGGCAAACTCGGGCTGGAAAATAACACGTTTTTTAAAAATTCAGGGGGAAAAAAAGTGTTGTTTTGTTTTGGGTGGGCCTGCACTGCCCCCTCCCCCATTGCAAATGTATTTTTAGGCTGGGTAACACGTCCAAAACAGGGGTGGGTGTGTGTATGTGTGTTTTCTATTGTTAAAATGAAGCAAACAAGTTTGCTTTCAGGGTCACACAAATGCCCAACTGTTAGAAAAAAACGTTTTCCACTGGCCGCTTGCCCCTCCTGTCCCCAAACAACCTTTCCTACTGGCCCCTTTCTTTGGGAGGTCCCCTGGGGCTGTCTGGTGGAACCGATTTTTGCACGGTGAGAACTAGTTTCTCCGAAATCTCAGGGACCATCCAGACTACGGCCCATGTTTGGCCAACGTGGACGTGTTGCCTCAATACGCTGAGTGACCCGCGTTTCTGCGCCTTTACTTGGAAAAAAAGAAAACGGGGCGGGGGGTGGGGGCGGGGAGCGGGATTTTTTTTTTTTTTTTTAGGATGGGGAAAGGAAGAAAATCTATTCAACATTCGTTTTATGAATTCGTGTTTGGGGAAGGGGCAGGACAAGAGAAATAGGTGGGAAGCCCTCCACCAAGCGGAACCGTCCCAACTGCGCAAAAGCGGCTCCAGCCGGCGCGGAGCGAGCGAGGACTCGCAGCGGCTCGCTCGCGGGAAAACCTGGCGCCTCGCTCGCCCAGCTTCCCAGGGCGGGAGCTGTCCGCTGCGCAGGCACCGGGCCGGGAAGCCAGGGAACAGGCCCTGGCTTCGTCTCCTCCCGCTGCGTCCTCTCTCTCCAGCCTTCCTAGGTGCTCAGTAAATGTGTGTGCGACGCACGACCAGAAAAACCCGAGTCAGCCCCCACGCCTCCGAGGCGAATTATCCGGAACGCCGCTGTCCCTAGACCCAGGCTCCCCGGCTTGAGCGGAGGTCACGCGGCCTCGGCCGCTAAGGCCGCCGCAGCGGGAGAGCGACCACGAAGGCCAGCCGCTGGAGCCAACACGGAGAGGACGCCGGAGCGTAGGGGCGACGCGGGGCGCTGGCCCGGAGGCCCACCTGACGGCCGCGAAGCGGGCCCAGCCTCGAGCTTCCATTGACGGAGAGGCCAGGGCAGCCGGAGCGCGGGGCGGGGAGGAGCCCCCGCGCGCGCCCGGCCCAGGCCCCGCCCCCGCCAGCGCCCGCCTGCTGCCACCCAGTGGAGCCGCGGGCCCCGGGGGGAGGGGGCGCCGCGGGTAGGAGGGCCGCGCGGTGCGCGCCGCCGCCAGCTGACGCGGGCCCGGGCGCGCGCCTCCCCCGCCCCCGCCGCGGCGCGTCCCGGGGGCCCGGCGCGAGGCTCTGCTGACGTCAGCGGCGGCCGGCGGAGCGGGGTGCGCAGGACCGCTGGCGCACTCGCGCGCGGCGCTCGCCCCCTCCCCCGCCGGGCTGTGGCGCGCGCGCGAGATCGCCCCTTCATTTTTTCCCTCCCCTCCCGCCCAGCCTCGATCTCTCGCTCCCTCTCTGCCCGGAGAGCTCCCGGCTGCCTGCGGCTCCCGCGCCCTCGCCCCGTCTTCCGCGGCTCCGCGAGCGATGCGAGCTCTGGGAGACAGCGGCACCGCCTCCCGCTAGAGACCTGTCCCCCGGGCCGGCCCCCTGCCCGTCCCTGCCCAGCGCGCGGGGGTCGGCGAAGGCGCCGCGGACGCACCGACGGCGGAGGACCGGCGATGCACATGCACTAGCTGCACCCCCTAACTCTCCCTCCACACCCGCGCCGCCGCCGCCGCCTCCTCCTCAGGCAGCCGCGGCAGAAGGACCCACCCTGCCCCCCACCCCACCCTCCGCGGACTCCGGCTGCGGTTCCTGCCTCGACTCTTATTTTATTTATTTTGGGTTGTGCACCAGCCTCAGTGCCTGCAGCCCGCGCCTCCTCACACGGCGGGCGCCTTCAGCCTCGGCTCCCGAGCCCCAGCCCCGGCCACCCTCGCCTCGACACCCCCAGAGCCCTGCCAGCTGCCGCGCGTCTCCGCTACTAGAATCCTGTTAGCAGCTGTCTTTTCGGGGGGTCTGGTTTCCCGACATTTTTGTTTTCAGCCAAGAGGAAGATACCGTGATTTTTTTCCCCCTTTGAGCCCAGGCTCTGCTCTCTGGGGGGGTGGGGGGCGCGCCGAGCCGGGGAGCCGTGCTAGCCGAGTCGTGCGGGCTGTGGCTGGGAAGGGGCCACCATGGGATGTACTCTGAGCGCAGAGGAGAGAGCCGCCCTCGAGCGGAGCAAGGCGATTGAGAAAAACCTCAAAGAGGATGGCATCAGCGCCGCCAAAGACGTGAAATTACTCCTGCTGGGTAAGGACCTCGTCCCCCGACCCCAGCCACTCCGCAACCCCCTCCGCCAGCGCCCCCACCCCACTCGCGCCCGGGGAGACCTGGTCCCCGAGCTGGCACCACCATGTGCCAGAATCGCCCACCCTCTCGCATGCCTTACCCCTCTGCCCCCTACCGCGTTCCCCTAAACTGACACCGGTTTTTTCCCCCCGTCTGTCCCAACAGGGGCTGGAGAATCAGGAAAAAGCACCATTGTGAAGCAGATGAAGTAAGTCCCTGTGGCATTGGGATTTGTACTTTGATTGAGAATTTATATATATTTTTAAATCATTTGTATTACCTTCCTTACTCCACATTGCTCTCCAGGCCCGGTTTTTAATTCGTGTACACACACACACACACACACACACACCTGGATAAGACCCCCCCCTCCCCCACTCTACGTTCGTTCTGGGTCCCTCACCCCATCTCCCGGGGTGGGTGTTTTTTGTGGGGAGTGTGGGAAGGGACGGGGAGCGCCGGTAGTTGTATGAATGACAGTGTCCGCCATATTGATCAGAACATCACACTATTGGCATGATTATGATCATTACTCTTGCTTGTGGGGTGTTTCTTGTGTATGGCTGCCTCCATTCCTGTCTCTGTGTCTCTTGTTTCATTGTCTCTCACCCCTCCTGCCTCAACCCCCCACCCCCATCCCATATCCATAAGCCCATTTCCCCTGCTCTTCTCCGGGGCAGTGATTTTGAACTTGGCTGAAACATGGAGGGGACCCAGCCCTAGATTGCTGGGGTGGAGGATCAAGTGTGTGCTGTTCATGGATTTGGTGCTGAATTGGAGGTTGTGGTTTCTGCCCCCCCCCCTAAAAAAAAAAAAAAAAAAAAACAGAGAGAATGAGGGTGAGAGGAAGGGGCGTGTGGTAAGGGAGGGGGTGGGTTTCTAAGTAGACGTGACTGGCACAGCTGTGTATCCAAGGCAGAGGTGGACGCTGGCTGGGAGGCTGAATGCCCGCCCCTTGCTGCCCCCCTTCCTCCCCCACTCTCCCAGTGTTCGCTGTCCTGACACTGGCAGTTTTCGTTTGCTATGGCCTTTATCAGTGTATTTATTTATGCTCTGCATAGGCCATGTTCCGTGTAGTCTACCCACAATGCAGATTTCAGGCCCCACTTGCCGCCGCCCTCTTCTGCCTTAATATCAGTTTCCCCTCCTAATTAACTGGGGGTGGATTTGAGTGATGGAGGAAAATTAAAACGAAATGAGATATTCCTTCCCTTGCGCACTTTCTCAACAAGAAGCCTCGCCCTCCTTCCCACTCTCAGGCTCCCTTCTTGCCCCATCCGCCAGGGCAGTTGCCGGTGAACCCACAGGCAGCTTGCGGGGCAGGGGTGCACCCTCCGGAGCCTCCTGGCCCTGCTGCTTCCGTTGGCCTGTCAGTTCCGGATGGAGGAGTTCATTAACACCATTTAGCAAGGATTCCACGTCGCTTTGCTGTGACACCTTCGTGCACACACAGCTCCTAATTAGGGGTTGCTGTGCAGTAAACAAAAATGATTATTTTTCAACTTGACAGAATAGCCGAAGTAATTGCATCCCATAGGACAGCAGTGGAAAATAAAAACCCCTTTCGTGGAAAGGTGGGTAGGAGACGAAGTGTGCTTGCGGTTTCAGAAGCAAGATGCAAAAATTCTTGCATGTGTAACAGGCATGACAAGCCGGTTCTAGGCGGCGCCATGATGGTGGGGAGTAGCGACCTGGAGATAATTTTCCCCGTCTGCTTGACATGTTCTTATTTTCGTTCTAGAGGGCCCTGGGGATTTCTTTTGCAAAGGCCCCTCGGCCCGCAGCAGCCCTCTGAGCCATGGGTAATTTGGCCCGGGGCTTCTCTGGAGCTTGTGCAACCCAAATGGATGTGGAGGCGGGGCCTGGGGAATTGCTTTTTGCAACAAGGTGCATGTTGCATCTGCCGGGAGCCCTTGTAGGTTGATCAATGCAAGCACCGCCACCCTTTTCTCCCCAAGGAGGGACGTTTTAAAACTTCAGAGGTCTGTAATCTGCAGTGGCAAGCTCAAAGCCCTGTAGAGCCGTAGCTACCGGAGCAGGGTGAGGTTTCAGGCGTCGCGAGTGGTGGACAGCGCCCAGCTGAGGCCAGAAAAGTCGATGAGGCTCAGCTAGGCGGCTGCGCTGGCTCCGCAAGGCTCGGCGCCGGCCGGGCGCGCACTCGGCGGGACTCGGCAGTGTTCGGAACAGAGTCGGGGCCGGGCGGAGAGAGCCGAGCTGCTTCTTAGAAGGCCGAAGGCATTCGGAAACGCTCGGGGAGAAGGGAGTTGACGCCGGAGTGGGGGGTGGTCTGTTAGAGTTTGCAAATTAACTTTGCATCTGCGAGATCAACTCCTTACCTGCTTTTCTTAAACATTGTCCATAAATTAGGTTGGTTTAATAAGCAGTTTTAAAATATATACTGAGTCCCTCAAAGGACACCTAGCCTTTTTTACTCGAAGAGAGCTGAGCTGTCTGGGAACATAGATGTGCCTTTTTAGAATGAAAATTCCCAGTTAAGTACTGGGTCAGGACATCCGGAATGAAGGCTGTATGTAGACTTCGATGTAGCTTTTCCTGGAAGTCTTATGTGTCTCTTGGGGGGAGAGAAAAACGACACCAAGCTTTCAATATTTGAGATGGTTAAGTCAGATATCAGAGCATGCCTTCTCTTTTTCCTGCACTCCCCTCTTTGCACTCCCCGTAGGATACCTTTTTGGAGAAAATTTTCAGGAAAAATAGATTCTGTAGGCAAAATTCCTAATTTTTTAAAATACACCCGCTCTCTTTGGGAAGTAGTCTCTGTTTGCTCAAAAGGTCAGTCAGAGAGATTTCTGGTCCATGTAAATGTGGTTACAAGGGACCCTGGTGGCCCATCCTCCTGAATCACTCATGAATGGCAGCTTTTTCTATAAGTCCTGCAGCCTGGCTTGAAATAAATCAGATCAGGGCATTGTGCCAGGCTGGATGCAGGACTTGTTTTATTAACCACAAAATGTGAGATTGGTGTCACTGTATCCCAGTGACAAACTCTTTTGAGCTTTCCCTTGCAGAGAAGATATTCCTGATCACCGATTGGCCGAGAGTCACCTGAGTTAAGAGGCTGGTACTATAGGTGGGGCTGGGCCTGAAAATCCAGGTGGCATTTACGGAAAGCAATTTCGGACTTGCCTGGACAATATGATTGGCGATCAACCTATCAGGCCATAGATAGGAGCTAATTACGTTGCTGTTTTATTTTACCTGGGCAGGTGAAGTTAGAGAGCTCTCTCTGGGTGATGCCCTGTGAGAACTTGATGATTTCCTTATGGGGACTGCGGTTGAATAGCTCAGCCTATTGGATTGAGAGGAAGAATATGGATATTCAGACATCTCCAGATCCTCCTTAATCAGCATTTCCAGAGGAGCAGAGCCATTCCATTCAGCCTATATTGTCATCCATGTTGTGGTGTGTTCATCAGAAGAAAGAACAGGACTCCATAGATATGACTGTCATAACTGAAGTTATATGATAAAGGACTGGCTGGCATATGCTGTTTAGAGCAAAGTGCCAACACCCACCTCAGCCTAGGAACAGTGCAGAGAGATTGACCTTAGAACTGGTTTTGTTTGATACATGTTATAGTGGAAACTTGCATCCATTGAAGACACAGATCAGGCTCATTTTAAAAGCCTGATTCTTAATACTTTATTTAAAATTTTATTTGTTCATAGCTTTCTGGATTTGTTTTCTGTTTCATTTTTTGTTTTATTTTTATTATTTTTTAGATTTTACTTATTATTTTTAGAGAGAGATGTAGGGAGAGAGGCAGAGAGGGAGGGAGACATCAATGCATGGTTGCCTTTCACCTGCCTCCAGCTATGGGTCTGGCTAGAGACCTGGCTTGCAACCTGGTTATGTGCTCTGGGGAATCGAACCAGCAACCTTTGGGTTCGCAGGCCAGCACCTTATCCACAGTGCTACCAGCCAGGGCTTTGTTTTGTTTTTTTTTTAATCTGTGTATATGATTGTGAACTAGTGTTTGGGAGCTCTGTGTCAGACAATCCGAAACATTTTGGTACTGAGAAATAAACACTAATAATTGAAACATCACAAATAGAACTTCACAAGTGCCATGAGTAATCTGTCCTTTTGTTAAGTGTGGCATTTTAAGGAATTTTGCTTATCTGGAGGTTGTGGTCTCAACCTGTGTTACAGCCTCAGCATTTTTGCAATCGGTGGCACTCTTTTCATTATTCAGACTAATCAGGATTTTGAAAATAATTAATTTCATTTAATTACCAAAAACCTTTACAAAGACATCTCTTAAAGAATTATGCTTTGTGACACGTGGAATCAACAGAAGATCACTTGCAGTGACTTCTCGTCCTGGGCAAATAGTAGCAACTGCTTGGCCACCTACCTGATGAACATGTAAGGTGAGCTGTGAGTTGCCATGGGCACCACTGTTTGCCCTCGTTTGAGGTGTTGTGTTTTCTGTCCAGAATCTCCGTCTCTGGAGCAGTAAGTGGATTTTTCGGAAGACGGAGAGTGCAAAGTGGCAATCAGGCATGGTCTCCTAACTGCTATGCTTTACGTAAATGGACGCAGTAAATGGAGCACTTTGGATGTGAGTTCATTCCCAAGATGCCTGTTGTAAAACAGATTTAAGGATTTGCCTGACAAAGACATCAAACTTCTACCCCAGCTGGGATATATGGTTCCCAGGACAGACCCCACCCTGCCAGGAAAGGCAGTCTTAAGATACCAGCTGCTTCCAGAGGCTGGTGGTTTCCACCTACCAGCTCACACTGGTGTTAAGAGTAAGGGTTGACGTGGGCTCTGGGCAAGCCTGTGTTCATGCAACACACCCCTGTTCAGCCCCCACTAAGTGCAAAGCATGTGAGGAGGTAGATAGCAACCTGCAGCCATTACTTTATAAAAGTGCAGCTGTCTGAAAGGACGTCTCCTGCACATGTCCAAGGAGTCCCATGTGGAGGCAGCATTCTGCTGAGAGCCACTCTTCTAGATCTGTGAACCTGTTGTTTGTGCAATCATCTTGGCTACTTTGCTCTTACACTTCCTCCTGCCTCCATGTTTATTCAAATGGTTGCACCTTGCTCTCTGGAGACAGCGTGAGTGTGAGCAGAATGTCAGATTGAGTAGCATATGAGTTCTCCTCTGCTGATGGATGGTGCTGTCTCCCCCCTCACTGTTCACTAGCTGTAAACACCAGCAGACCTTCCTCCAGAAGAGTAACCAGCAGCCCACCTGATCTCCTGAGGAATCAGTATAGCATTCTTGAGCCTCAGTTATCTGTTGGATTCTGAAATGGAACCTGTCTGCATGTTGAAAGTGTTGTTGCTGATTAGGTTCAATGGATGAGGTTTTGTGGGGGATGGACATGACTCAAAAGGAATCCAAATTTTCTGTTCTCTCTGTGTGGGGATAGATTATGTTCCGCACCCAGAATCACAGGAGTCTTCCTTCTTCAGCACTGAAACTCCCAAGGTTATCTGTACTTCCTAGCATGCCACATCTGCTCAAGATCGGGCAAGATCACTCATGTTTTTCAGCTACTCAGCACCGTATTGCTGCTAACACTGGAGATTTTGTATCAGTAAGAATGGCATCCCATTTTCCTGACATGTGCTCCGTCCATCTGGATGCAGGACTGGGCTCCCTGTCTCCCAGGGTATTTTCTGTCTCGTTTCTTAGGAAGCTAGACAGACCATTATCACAAGAGCACATCTTGAGCTGAAAGACAATAGACAAGCTGTGAGGGGATGATTTCAAGGTGAACATGAAACATATTGGAAAGGTTTAGCCCCAAATTTGATCCTAGCAATGAACAGGTTTTGATTTTGAAAGAAGAAAAGTGTGTGTGGCCGTGTATGTGTGTGTGTGTGCACATTACACGGATTTTCCAACAGCAGATGCTCTGAGGACACCTGGCCTCCCTTTCCTAGGAACAGCTGCATCATCATAAAAAGTTTGAAGGAATTCAAATGAACTCCATTCGAAGGATGGGTTAGAAATTGTATCACATTCTCATTTGATTCCGTGCCTCTCCTTTGTGCACAATAGTGGTTAGAAAAGAACGCACCCAACCAACCGGTCATCAGCACGGAGGGGAAGCAGAGGAAGGACTAGTGGCCTGTTGCCCGCTCAAGGAAATGGGCGGTTTCTTACTGAGAGGAGCAGTTCCGCGTGCTTCTCTAAAATCTTAAAACTGGGAAGTGAGAAAGTGCCTGGACTTCGTAACCAAGCTGCCTGGCCTCAAACCTTGGTGTCTCTGCCGCCGCTAACTAGATGGGTGACGATAAGCGTGATGCTGACCTTTGTTATGCCTCAGTTTCTTTGCCTGTAAAATGGGGCTGATAATAAAAATAAGCACCTAACTGGGTTGCTGTGAGTATTGAATGATGTAATACATGAAAAGCCCTGATAATGGTTTTCTAGAAATCATACACACGTCAGCTCTAGTTTTGCTTCCTTTGATTGGTAGGCACCCCCTTCCCCTATGGAGTTCTTGTCCCAAGCACATGGGCCTAGCTGACCCGCCAGCCGGGAGGGGGGCTCTCTGGGTCACGCTCACGGCTTCTTCCCCTCGCCTGCTCTGCAGCACCAGTTACATAACAAACTGTGTTGTTGTAACTGATGTGACATTTTTGATGGCACAGCTGCGTCAGCCCAAGAGGCTGGGGTGATAGTACAAAGAGTGGGACGAGCACTGGATCTGGAGTCAGAAGAGGCTCTGCCCCTGCCTCCCTGGGAGCTCTGTTTCCTAAAAAGTTGGACCAGTCGTGCCCCAAGCTCCTTTCCTGTCCTAAGTGATCGATGGAATTGGGAATTACCTTCACTCTCGGGATCTTTGAGGTCCCTGATGCAAGGTCCTAAATATAAAGGCATCAATTACGGTTCCATCCTGCAGAGGTAGGGGTATCCATGAGCGCCCTTTTAAGGCCAAGGTAACTGCACAGCAACCTCAACCACAAAGCTGTGCCAGCCAGGAAAGTCTTGGTCCTAAGAGGCATTTTGAGAAAACCCACCTCCAACCAAACTTTTCATGCAGATGTGGCTCTCAGACCAAAGAGGAGGATCTGAAAGCACCCTATTAGTAAGAAACAGAGTGTTTTTGGGAAGAGAGACCCAATGATATATTAAAAGGAGAAGTTTGTCTGTGGCTTCCAGATGCCTTGGAGGTGAAGACAGTGCTGGCTTCCACCAGGGTGGCTGCAGGTGAAGGAACGTGTGTTGGGTCGACCTGAGAGATGACAGACTAGTAAAAGGGTGGGATTGGGAGAACTGGGTTTTGATTTGGATTTATCCCCCCATTTGACATTTAGCCCCGAATTCATCTCTCGGAATATAGGTTCTCACCCTAGAATGTCTCAGGCCTCTTTCTGATTTCCAGCTCTGAGGCACAGAAATGCAAAGAGAACCCTAGAAGCCTGAAACACAGGGGGGATTGTGGGAGGATTTACCGCCCCCAGCTTTTCTCTGCTGAGCCATCTTTAGTTCTAATTTTCTTTACAGAGAAGAGGAAAAACATTGCGCTTTTCATAGCACCAAAAAAATTAAGTAAAATAAAATTGCGTAAGGCTAATAGCTAGAGCCCTGAATTTGTCCCCCTCCTCACTTGATTCCTCAACCAAGAACAGAGGAAAGAGAAAGGGGGATATAGAAGGGTAGGATATATAAAGAAATATAAGGATAAGACCTCATGGTCAAGGATTTGCCCTGGATTCTCTGTCTATATTTTAGCCAACAGATGATAAAATCCCCATGCAATAAAATCAACCCTGGGGTACCTGCCTCCAGAATCTCAGAGCACTAATGTTTATTACATGTTGTAATTAGTTGATTATGTATGTGTTTGTCTCCCTTACTAGTCTGAGTGTCCTCTCCCTACCAGGGCTCTCAAAAGCAGTAATAGTGACTTCTTTTTGCTTGTAATATAGCACCAAGCCCAATGCCTGGCCTAAAAGAGGTACTTCACAAATATTAGTTCGATAAAAGAAAGAAATGAGATACCCCAGGAATGCAAACTCATTTCCCCTTGAGCCAGAGTAATCATACTGAAAGCCTTTGGCGATCATAGGCTATGGTCATCATTTTCAATCCATTATCCTCATTTGTTCTTTCACACCAACCTATGAGGGAACACAGTCACCAGCTCCATCTTACAGCTGAGCAAGTGAGGCTCGGAGAAGGTTAGTAGTGTGCTCGGGGCCACACAACACAGTAAGTGACAGCAACGCATTCAGACCACAATTTGGCTTAATTCCAAAATGTATGCCCTTTCCATTCCAACCCCACACTTCTTCCTGGACCACCAGTGTGGGCAGTGGATAGTGCGGAGGCAGGGACCCAGTACCCATCAGCAAGCAGGGTCCCTCTAGCCTTGGTGGGGCTGGTAGCTAATAGCAAGAGTTTGGTTGGTGCTGGGTCATCATCCTGTGTCCCATTGAATCTGACACCTGAGTGTTCCCTAACCACTATCTGGACAGCTCCTGAAATCATTTTCCTTTCCTGCCTCAGAGGTATGGGCCATTGGTAGGTGGCATCAGAGAGAAGCTACCACTCAGGCTCTGGCTTTAGTGGAAGAAGGTGGCTGGGAGGAGACAGGGGAAAGAAAGACAGGATGGTAAGATATCCATCCATTCAACTTGTCATTTATCTGTCGATCCCTCAACCCATGTGTTTATCCAGAAGAGGAAGGCATCAGCCCCTGCCCTTGAGGAATTCGGCCTCAAGGAAGCTTCGTATAAAAGGCACTGCCACTTAAGAGCAAGAAGTAGCATGAAGCTGTGGGCAAACAGAGGCACCTGCTCTGGGCAGGGAGTTCAGAGGTCAGCCGAGAGAAAGCAGCAAACAGCAGGTGGGCTGAGTCTGAAACGGAATGGTAGTTAGCCCGGTGGGAAACAGGAAAACTCAGCAAAGGGACCAGCACGTGCAGTGCAAAGGTGCTATGATGCAGTCACCATATGGAGCATGCCGGGGAATGTAAACTAATTTGGTTTGGTTTAGAGTAAAATATGTAAAGCGGTGTGGGTGAAAGATGAGACAGAGATCAGATCGTGCAGGGCCTTCACTATTGTGGTAAGGACTTTGGATTGTTTTTCTTAACTATGATGAGATGCCAGCGGGGAGTTTTAAGAAAATGCGTGGTAGGATCCGTTTGTGCCGCAGGTCTGGAAGTTAAGAGACCAGGTGGAAAGTTATTTCTGCAGTTCAGCTCGGAAAAGATTAAGAACTGAATTAAAGCAGTGGTAGTGGGGGTAGGAAAAGAAGACAGGTGGAAGAGCTATTTGGGCAGTGGAGTGATCAAACTTACTTGATGATCAATTGGAAGGGCATTGAGGAGGGACCAAACCGTCCAGAAGACAGACAAGAATGCGTCAGGATTCCTAGTCTGGGCCGCTGGTGGGACAGCAGCGCCATTCCCTGAGCTAGGAACAGGGAAGGAAGGAGAGGGACAACTTGGGGAGGGAAGTGATGCCTTAGTTGGGTCACGTGGATGATTCCTGTGGATTGTCCAAGCGCAGATTCCTGGCAGGCAGCTGCATGTGTGGATGAGGACATAGGACCTGCCTGGGGAGAGGAGACAAGTGGAATTCTGCGGTGCCTGTGGGTGCGCAGAGCCTTGGATGCTGACCGTCTCCCCAGGCTGAGTGAGAAGGGGAGAGAAGGCCGAAGTTGCATCCCCCCAGCACTCCCCCAGCCCCAGGAAATGGGAATCTTTCAGGGAGGACAGCCTGTGAGGGAGGCTGAGAGGGAGTGATGCGAGAGATGGAAAGAAAACCCCAAGGTAGGGCAGTATCAGGAATGCCAAGGAAGGCAGGAATTGCAAGGCAGCAAGGAGACAGTCCGTTGAGTCAGATACCATGGTGGTCAAACAACAGGAAGATTGGCAAGTGCCCACCGGCCCGGAAGGCTGCTGGTGACCTTTCAAAAGCAGTTCCCATGGGGTGGTGGGCAAAAAGCCAGCTGCAGCGGGACTTCCACAGTGAGCAGCGGTGGGGAGACTGAGGCCCTGCATGGCAACTCCAGGAAAAGGAACCTGGACTGAAGAAGGAAGGGGAGCCAGGGAGGGAGGAAGAGGACAGTATTAGGTTCCAGGAGAGTTTTATTTTTATGGTTAATTTGGCTGTCACGGAGGGACATGGACCCTGTGGCACACTGTAAAGAAAGAGCCCGGATGGAGGGAGATGCTGAAGGTGCAGGAGAGGAAGTGGTTAGAGCCCCTGGAGGATGGGCAGAGGGGGTACAGACACGGGTGGTGGCTTGGTCTGGACCTGACTGTGCCTCTCCTTCCATAAGACTTTCTCGAGGGCAGTAAGCCTGGGGGCAGGATGGGGGGACATGATGTTGAAGAAGTTCCTGCCGAATCATTTATTTTCCCCCGTGAATTAGGAAGAATTCAGAAGCAGCTGTGCTTATTTACCAGCACACCCAAGACTGGTACCCTTCCCTCTATTCAAACTACTCCTTGATTCATTTACCCAATGTTTACCTAGCACCTATTATGTGATAGACACATGGTTCTAGGTGTTTAGAGAGTAGGCTGGTGAGGGAGCCAGTCATGTCCCAAGGGGACCAGACAATAACTTCATTAACAAGTGATTGGGCATAGCACTGCAGACTGTGAAGATTTTCCTGAGTCACACCTTTGGGTGAGGCGTTATGCTGATCACAGAGCAGGGATCCATCCAATTCCTGCCCTCAGAGAGTTGAATCATTTGAAGACAAATCAGTGCACTGGGGCAGAGAAGAGGCAGTGGTGGGATTTAATTTGCACAAGGGCTCAGGATTACACCTCAGGGCAGCCAGGTAGAGAGTGTTCACTCATTCCAGGCCTTCCCGGTGGGGCTGCCTGCCCATCACTGCCTCTGGCCCTGGAAGAGGGAAGAGGGCATGACTCAGGCCTTGCCATTCACAGCTTCCTAGTCTCCTGGCCACAGTGACGGGCCCAGGGATGGGGTGGAACTCTAGTAAGGCCAGTCGGAGTCCTTCTCTGGAATTTTATAGTTTCCAGGAGAAGAAACCCTTTGGGATCTCAGCAACATCCTGGCAGGGTTGGAATGATGGAAGTCTGGAGCTGTCTGTGGCCATGTTTGCACATCTGCATCGCTGTCTGCAAGACGGAAGCTTGCTTTTCATGGGAGACGCTGAGGCTTTGAGATGGGAAGATGGTCAAGGGCATGGGGAGGCTCCCCCTTCCCCATGGAGAGGGTGAGCCAAGAGGACATCTGGTGACACTGTAATCACTGGTGCTGGCTCCAGGGACTGGACACTCATGTGAAACAATAAATCTCTTCTTTTACATAAACTTAATTCAGGTGGAATTCTCTTTTACAACCAGAATCATCCTGATGAGAAGGGTAAGGCCTTCCAGGAAGAAGAAACAGTATGAGCTGAAGCCCAAACAAGTTGGGTGCCATCTAGAGCCATGGGCAGCTTACTGTGACAGGAGGGCTGGGGGTCTGGGGAATATGAGGAGAAGTGATTGGAAATGAAGAGTACAGCCCGATGATGGTGAGATCCCCCTGGTCATTTTGCTACGGAGTCGATACTTTGACTACATACTCCATGGTAGGGTGGTGGGGTGCCAAGTTGGGGGAACCTGGAGATGGGACACCAGAGAAGAGGCTTAGAAACAGAGAGATTTTTGTTTGTTTGTTTAAACTAGGAAATGGGTAGGAAAATCAGTAAGGAGTTGGATGGAGGAGAGATTTTGGAGGCAGAAGAGATAAGGCCTGGTGTCCAGCTGAACACATACAGAAGAGAGAGGCCGAGAGAAGCCCTTCCCGTTTCTAACCCGGGTGAGGGAGCGAGGACGTGTAGGAGCGGGGACAGAGGCAGCAGGAGGGAGATGGCAAGTCAAACCACTCACAGGAATCTCAGGTCCAGGCAGGACAGCTGTTGTGTCATGCCGTGTTTGGTGGTTTTGTTGGGAAGGCTTCTGGCATTTGGAAGAGAGGTCAGGGCTGGAAGGAGAATTTTTTTCAGCTGTCCTGCACGGTAGGGCCATGAGAGCGGGCGAGACACCCCTCGGGCGAGCACACCGTGGGGAAGGGAAGGGGGCCAGGAAGGGAGCCCCCACCAAGGAGGTGAGCAGGAGAAGCTGCCTTCAGTGCACTCCTAGGTGTTTCCAGCCCGCCACAGGGGCTGGAGAAAGGGGAGCAGGAGGTGTCTCGGGGTCCTCATTGAAACCTCGCTGCCCAGCAAAGCAGATGTTCTGGCAAAGGACTCCCTGCCCTGTCCCCAACCGAGATAATAAATTATAACGAAATTAAGCTTTCAGAAATCTAGCGCTAATTGAGAAAGAAAACTGGGCCATCAGCTCGGAGAATTGTGGACGCCAGTGCGTGTTGCATCCACGTGTGCGCTGTGCTGAGAGGGTGGAGCCCCGCAAGGTGGGGATTCATCTCGTAACATTGTCAGGGTTTACAAGCCAGGGCCACGTGCTGCTCTGCCATGGTGGGGGACTGCCAAAGGTGCCCCAGGGCACAGAGACAAAACAGCCCCTGCCACCCAGAGGAGCTCCAGCCAAGAAGGGCCAGGCGCCCCCTGCCTCAGAACAGCAACAAGCCTGAGGGGACAGGGCAGGAGCAGGAGAGCCACCAGCTGTCCCCCAGACCACTCTGGGGCCCTGTCAGTGGGGGACTTTGGGGCAGGGCTGATAGTTTTGAGTCATGACCATTCCTCCCCCACCCCTCCTGCCTCGTGTCCTATGTGAGGCCTGATTCTTCTCTGAATTCTTTCCTTGGAATTTTAGCCACTACCAGTGACTGACCATGTGTTGATGCTTTCTAAGTTTTCAGGACCAGAACTCTTCAGAAGATGCCCCTACCCTCCAGGACCTTGCAGTTTTAGAGTAAGCAAGGCCATTTCGTGGCATGACATGTCTAACGGAGGAAATCAGGCTGACACAGCGGGGAGTGGTTGGAGGAGATGAGGGGTAAGGAAGTGGATCAGGAAAGATCCAAGTCAGAATCATAGATGCAAAGGCCCTGAGGCCGAAATGAGCAGAAAGAAGGCCAGGGAGGCTGCACCCTAGGGAAGGAAAAGTGAGGCAAAATGGGACGGAAGAGGCAGGGAGGGGCCACCTTGCAGGGCCTTGGGGGCCGTGGAGAGGCACTTGGGTTGAAAGACAGGACAAGTTGACCTGACTTAGATATTAAAAAGATCCCTCTGCATTCTGGAAAAGAGCAAAACCTTAGCGACAGAAATCACTTCAATGGTTTCTAACAATGGTGGGAAAGAGAGAGACCACAGAAGGGCACAAGGGGACTCTTGGAGGTGACAGAAATGTTCTGTCGTTGTTGTAGTGGTGGTTACACAACTGTGAACATCAGACTGTGTATGGCTGTGTCGAAGGTGGGCAGCAGGGAGTAAGCGTGGGAACGGGACCGTCACCCGGTCCAAGCCATGTGCCCGCTCCGTGCTGGTCTTAGCATTTAGCCCATGTCGTGTGCCCTTGCAGGTGGCTTCCTAACATCAGTTGATTGATGTGTGTTCCTAGTTTTCCTGTTTACCCAGCTTTCCTTTACAACTGGCAGGAAAGCTCCGTGCGGGTAGAAACCTGCTTCTTTGGTGTGGGCCCGGAAGGTGCTTAGGACCTACTTCCGCCTGCCATTTGAAGGGGTACCAGCTGCTTGTACGTTCGTACATCCATTCTCACCTTCTAGCCTCCCAATAGCCTCGTCAGGCTGCACAGACATCCCCACCCCACTATGTTACGTCGAGGTGAAGAAACTGAGTCGAAAAGAAGACAGCATCTCAGGATCAAATAAGCATGGATTTTGGAGATCTTGGCACTGACCCTTTGTTTAGCTACCTGTGTCCTCATCAATTTTTAAAAATGAGAGTTGAACACATCGCAGATACGCTGTGGGGATTCACTGGGCTAACACAGCTTAAAGTAGAGAGTTGGAAGTCACTAAGTCGGCAAGATTGATACCATTTTTACCATCAGAGGAAATGTGCTTTATCTCAGGTGAGGCGGCCGGCACCTGAGGAACTAGAACCCAGTTTTCTGAGTCCAGGTGCGTCTCTGCTCCCCATCGCATCCCTCAGCCCGTTCTTACTGGTTGTCAGTTGATTGGTTCACATCGTCCCAGGCAGCCACTGATGAGTTCAGCACATGTTTATCGCGCACTCACCACATGTTCGGCGCAGGATACTGCAGAGGGCCCAGACGGGTCCCAGCTCTGTCCCGGAGGGTCACCAGTGTTGCAGCCCCCTGAGAGGTGGGGTATGGGGAGACTTCTGAAAGAGATAACATTGCAAAAAACATTTTTGCTGTGGCATAGATCAACATGCATGCGAAGTGCGAGTTAATACTACACGTTCAAAAAGTGTTTTAAAAAGCAATTGCTCATGTCACCATCACTAGGAAAATATCTAGGACGTTGCTGGAAGGTCCCTCAATATCCCTTGAACGCAGCTTCCTCCCTCTTTCCCATTACCTTGACTTTGATGGCGGTTCCTTGCTTAGCTGCAGGCTTAATCGCCCAAACATGCATCCTCTTATCAAGGGTGGGGCGAAGTGGGTTTGCAGTTGTGAGCACATGAAACAATTTACATTGTGTTATGATTTATTGATGGTGACACGGTTTTTCCATATGAACAACTGTGAACTGCTTTCACCCACCTGGTGTTATTTACTTCACTCTTCTATGGCATTCATCACGCTGTGCCAGCTGTGTCTACACTGCAGTCTATTTCTCCATCGTGCTGTTGCTGCACCTATGGGTTATTAAGGAGGATGCTGCTGTGGGTGCCCATTTAGATACAGATCCTGCGGCACCTGCGTTTGGCAAGCATTCTTGGAAAGAAGTGGAATTGCTGTGACTCCTCCAGCGCGTTGGACAATGCCACACTGTTCTCCAACGTGGTCGTTCCCTATTATACTCACACCGGCAGAGAAAATTCCTGGTGTTCCAGATCCTTGCCAGGACTGGATGTTGCCAAACTGTTTCATTTTTGCCAGACGGATACGTAAGCAGTCGTATCTCGTTGTGGTTTTACCTGACCCGATGCTAGATTGCTAATGAGGTGAATGGCTTTTTACATATTTATTGAGCAGTGGGTTTCCTTTTTTAATGAAGCATCTGTTCTTTTGTCACCTTTTTTTTAGGTTGTAGTTTTCTTATTAATTTGTAAGAGTTTTTTTATGCGTTCTGGATACTGGTCCTTTCCCAGATGTATCTGTTACAAATGTAGCCTCCCATTTTCTAGCTTTTCACTTTGTTAATGGTGTGCTGTAACCAGAAGATGTTCTTATCTTTACTGTAATCATAATTGTTCATATTTTCTTTTTGGCCAGTGTTTGTGTGTGTGTGTGCGTCCTATCGAAGGAATCTTTCTTTATCCTGAGATAAAGCAAGAGCTGTCCTCTTTTCTTCCCCCTCTTCAAAAAGTTTGGAGCTTTTTTATTTGATTTTTAGGTATTTAATTCACCTGTAATTGATTCTAATATGCAGTAGAAGATAGTAGTTCCAGTTTATTTTCCCCTAACAGTTAACCATCTGTCCCAACTCCATTTAGTGAGATGGTCATTTGAGCATCACCATACC
This sequence comes from Noctilio leporinus, assembly GCA_004026585.1. Classification (NCBI taxonomy): domain Eukaryota; kingdom Metazoa; phylum Chordata; class Mammalia; order Chiroptera; family Noctilionidae; genus Noctilio; species Noctilio leporinus. The sequence continues at coordinate 68,125 of PVIW01004883.1, forward strand.
ATAGAGCCACCTACCTGTGTCTTAGTCAGTTAATTCTTTGAGTCCACGAATCAGTTGGGTACAATTGGCATCTTTAAATCTTGCTACTTCTTGATCCATGAGAATGTTATGTTTCACCATGTAGTCGGGTTATTGTAATTTCTCTTCAAAATTTTCCCCGTAAAGGTTTTGTGTACTCTCTGTTAGATTTATACAGCCAGATACTTACTATTTACCATGGGCTTGTAATTGCTTCTTTTTGTGAACTGCATTTTGTATCTGTTGCTGGCATATAGAAATACAACTTTTTTTTTTTTTTTTTGCATATTGACTTTGTATTCTTCAACCTTACTTAATGCTTGTACGAAGTCTGTAGACCGCGGGACCCAGGGAAGGGAGTGACGTGCCTAGTTTCCCACAGAGCAAGGACAAATGTGGTCCCATTTCTCCTTAACTTCCCAAGGGAGAATATTCAGGAGCGTTGGAGGAAGTCCCTTGAGGAGGAGGCAGTGATATTGATTGAACACCTATGATTTAAAATGTTTAATATATGTGAGCAACTTGAGTCATGATCAGGTTATTGGCTATCCTTGCTTTTTATGGATGAAGAAATTGAAATTCAGAGAGATTTTCCAAAACCCTTGTTTAGGGTCATCTCTTGGCTCATCACCAAGAGGACGTCCCAGAGCGGCAACGGTCCTGTTGCCCTGCCCTGCATGTGCAGCTGCATACTGTCTGCATTGCATGTAGATCCCACGGGGCTCTCTGGGCCTCCCACCCTCCACCCTGCTGCCTCCCAGGGCCCCTGGCCTGTGCAGGCCTGGGCCTGGGGCAGATGAGCTGCACTAGCACTTTCAGAACTGAGTAGGCCTGCTTATTTTCAGCTCTTGGGTTAAGTTCCTACGCAAGTCCCAAGATCAGTTTCCACCCCTGCCCCCTACACAGTCAGAGGAAATTTGTCCACAACTTGTTGGGTTCTAGGAACCAAATTAGGAGTTGCCCTGGGCATCTTGTTTCAGCCCTGACTGGAAAACATGGTTAGGACTTCCTGAGCCTGCTTGTCACACAGCAAACCGGGGAGAATTTATGGTGGCAGCCCGTCCTTGCTGGCGCCCCTTCCCCCATCCTGCTGCTGGTCAGGAGCTGCCTGCAGGCCCGGGCAGGCTTGCCATCGCTGGGCTGGTCGTGCAGAGGCCTCAGCAGCGGCCTGTTTGTGAACACAGCCCAGCCAGCCCGCTCTATTCAGCGAGGCTGCTTCCTACTCGGCCCTCCGCAGGGTGACTGTAAATTATGCAACTGCGGAGTGAAAGCATGAGGAGCAATGGCAAAAGGGAAGGGACAGACTGGATCGCAGCCTGGATCTGAATTGTGAGTGTGGACCTGGGAGGCCTGGCCAGGGAGGAAGGGCCTGAGCAATAGAGAGAAGCCAGGAAGGCCCCTCCCAGGGCTCCTTGGGAGAGCGGGGTTTATTTATTTATTTATGTTTTAAAGTAAATGCTCTTTTCAAACCCTGTTTACCAATGAGGGGGGAATTTTAGAAATGAAGAGAGGCACTTACCAAAAACAGCAGGCATGTGGTGTTAACAGAAGCCACTGAATGCCCTACACAGTATTTAACCTTTGTCCTGATGGCTCCAAGTCATCATCCTTTGGTTACTTGTGCTAACAATCAGCAGTGCCACTAAGGGCAGTCCATGTGCCTCCCCCACCCCCACCCCCTTCCCCTCCCCCCACCACCATGGTCCTGAAATGACGAAATGAACTCCACCGCGACATGCTTTATGTAATTGTCCTGTCTCCTCACTTGCTGTCACCTGTCACATCTTGCTGTTGCAAAATGTTCCTACCTTAGGCGTATTCCCCTTCTACTCTGAGCCTGCAATGGCCTGGGAAGCTGAAAGACTGGGCCTGTCACAACAGTGTGTAAGGCAGGAGTCAACAAGGTATAAACAAGGACCTGAGGAGCTTCTCTGGGATGGACGTATCTGCTTCCATGCCTGGGTTTGTCTGCTTTTCTGCCTGTGTGTGACACGGGTTAAGTACATAAGCATGAACTGACAGCTGTGAAATGCTCCACACACATCAGGGGCGGTGACAACCTGGTGCTCGGAGTACTTCATTGTCCTCCGTGGTTCCTGGCAGGGTTTTGAGTCACAGAAATTGCTGGACAAGTAGCTGCTAGATAAGAGTGATATACCGTGTCATTTGGTACAAAAAATGCCAGGCTGGCTCCAGCAGCCAGGAGGCTGGTCTAAAGAGTCCCTGCAGCAAAAGCACTCTGGTGGGCCCTTTCTGTCGGACGACATGGGTGGTGCCACACCGGGGCAGGCTCTGTGACAGGCAGGGATATCCCCAGGGAGCCCTTCCCAGTGGGGACACGCTGGGTATCTGCCCACCTGCCTGGGCAATTACGGTCACTCTGCTAAGCCAGGCCACCCGCTGGTTTTTTCAGGAAAGAGAGAATGTGAACCTGGCTGTTTTCAGATGTTTGTAGCCCTCACCCTAATGTGCTTGGAACCATTTGGTTAAAATGCTTCCCACCATCATCGTTCATTTTTTTTCCTCACTCTGAAGCTATTTATTGTGCTCCTACTATGTGCCCAGTCCTGTTTCAAGTGTTGGAACTGAGCAAATCCCTGCCCGAAGGGAGGATTTTTAACTTCTATGGGGGGAGACGGGCAATAAATGAGTAGAATAGAGCCAGTCACCTGGTGATAGATACTACGGGAGAGGAATAGAGCAGGAAAGGTCAGGAATGGGGAGGGGCTCCCGTCACTGGCCTGCATTCTGCCACCTGCTCCCTCATTTCCCATTCCCAGGCCATGAGTGATGAGGCTTGAACAAGGACTGGGAGGCTGGCCTGCAGATCTCATTCAGGGTCGCCGACCCAGGTGCGGCCTTGACCCTGAACATGCTCCACCAGCAAACCTGGGGCTGAGATGCAGATTCCTGGGAGCCAGAGCCCCAGGGCAGGTTTCCGAACAGCCCGGAAGTATAGGGGCGTATGTTGCTATGTTTATTGAACGTGTTTAGGACAAAAGGTCCCTAACACATCAAAACTGTGGTTGTACAGATAATTACGTTGAAGATGAAGTTAAAGAAAGCAGGACATTTCAAAATAGGCAATAAAAACCATGGGGGCAAAAAGTGATGTTTGGGTAGTGCCGTCCTCCCACCTGCCCTTAGCATGGGGTGCTGATTTCCGACCCAGCGTCTGTCCTCTTGGGGACGAGCATGCCTTGCAAGGTTTCCTCCTCTGCCATCCTGGGGCGGTAGGAGCAGTGCCTCTGCCCCAACCCCAGGTCCAGGAAACCCCCTTGGTTTTGAGAACTTACCGTCGCCCGGCCAGCCTGCTGCTCCTGAGCTGCCCCTCGCTGTGGGACGCCCCTCCGGCCGCCACCTGCGCCCCAGCCTCCGTGCCTCCTCCAGGCTGGGGGCCGAAGCAGATCCGGCTCCCGAGGGCCAGCCAAGCCGCCTCTGCTCTCCGGGATGCTAACCCACCGCCATCTCTCCATTCTTTGTGTTGTGTTGTACATGGTGTTTGCGCGACATCATCACAGCGAGCCGGTGAGAGGCCCTGCCCACGCACGCGGTTTGAAGAGCCCTGTCTGGGCGTGATGAAGCCCGAGTGCGGGGCTGGCTGCAGCCCTGCCTGGTTTGAATCCCGGCCTCGCCACCTTCTAGCTTCGTGACCGCACGTGAATAGGTTTGGCGCTCACCCATGAAGCAGAACAGAGAGCATTTAGCCCGGCACCGGGAATACAATCAGGAATAATCGCAGCTGTTGCTGTTGACCAGCTGGCAGACGTTTGGATGGGTAGGGCTTGTTTCTTCAGCAGGCTGGAAGCCTCCTGCGGAGAGGGTTTCACTCCTGCGCTTTTCTACCCCGTCAGCCAAACAGCAAAGAGGTCTGGTGCCCGGCGACTATTCAGGGTGACTTGACGTACCACGTAGAGCGGCCCAGTTATACTGTTGGGGGTTTTCCCAGAAACGGACTGTTCACTGTAGCAGCTTTCACGCTGCTTCCATAAAGCTTCGGTAAACATGCGGAATGGTTCGGATTCTTTGTGCATTTAGGTCCTCTATCAAGGAAGAATTTCAGAGCCTATCAAACCGCAGCTCTCAGTCCTCCTGTTGAGGAGAATCCATCTCTTCTCCACAGCCTGATCCCGGGCCTCGGGGCTCCTTTTCCCCACAGATCTTGGAATTTTCAACTCATTCCAGCAGGTGCTGGGCCAGCTTTCCTTCCAAGGCCTCTGCTGCTGGGGGCAAAACAATCCAACAGAGGTAGTGTCCTAATCTAGGCAGTGGTTACACAGGTTATTTATTAAAAACTGTTGAGCTGTACACTTAAGATGTATATGGCTTACTATAACTAAATTATATCTGAATTTTTTAAAAGGTAATGTTTTTGGTTAAGCAAAGGAAGTCCCTTCGAGTCTCCCAGAGTCTGATTCTGCAGGGGGCAGGGAGGGTCCCTTAGAGGGGAGGGGTTTGACCCCTCCAAGAAAAAGGCGTGCCCCAGACAGTCTCACTGTCCCTGCTCAGCTGCTGGCATCAGCTGCCCATGAATCTCCTTCGTCCTCCACACGTGCACCTGGGGGTGGGGAATTGGGTGGAGGGGCCCCAGCACCCACTTCACATGCCCCGAACTGCCCAGTTCAGTGCATGCACTCGAGATACAGCCCATTCTTTGCCACAAACCTGGCTGCCTCCGTGAAGCACAGGGGTCTGGTGTGGTCTCTGCAAGGCTAGGCGTGGGCAAGTCCTTGCCCTCACGGAGCTGCTGGGGTGTTCATCCCTGGAAAATAGCAGTAAGACCTGCTGTAGTGCCTCATACACCTGCTGGGAATCCCAAATGAGGTCACAGACATGAAAGTCTTACAGACTTTCAACAAAGTGGCCCCACCCCTGCTTCATTCTACTGATGGGGAGCCCCGGTGGTCAAGGGCAGGATGCCCAGGGGGTCCGGGGGCAGGCTTTAGAAGCAGACTGCCTGGGTCATTGGTCCTGGCCCTGCCTCTCGCTAGCTGTGTGACCTTGGCAAGCCGCTTGCCCTCTCAGTGCCTCAGTTTCCTCAATTACAAAACAACAATGACAGCACGTGCCCCACAGGCTTGTATTAAGGGTTAGGTGAGTCCATCCAGGGAAAGCACTCCGCTCGGGTCGCGGGTGTGCAGTGAAAATTACGGTGGGCAAGGCTAAGTCTGGAGCGGACATCTTCATTTAGGACAGAAACAGAAACAGAAAAACAAAACAAAAAATATTAAAATAGGTCTCGTTAAATATAACTGCTTGTTTGTTGCACTAGCTGTATTTTCCTTGACCCGGGGCATGAGATTATTTGCTGTAAGTTTCTTATCCTAAAGCCTTTCATCTTTCGAGTTGAACAAGAACTCAAGTTCCCCTGTGACATGTCCCTGCCTTCACAGTCTCGCTACAGCATCCATAGTGAGCTCTGTGGTTTACAATTCAGCGAAAAGGTGACAGACTGGGGATTCTTGCTCAATTCCAGGTGACCGCTGCGTAATGCTTCCTAGCAGGATAGCAGACCTAGCATTCTAAAAAACTGTAGATGGCTAACACAGTGGCTTCTGTGCCACCTCAGGGGGCCAGTCGAGTGTCAGCTCTTCCTGGATTTAGTTATTTCAGTGAGTATCTGTGGAGAACTGTGGGGAGAGCAGGGAAGGGTAGGTGTTTACATGCATTCAGAGGATTTAGTCCTCAGACACTGCGCCGTGAGTGAGGTACTATGACTCCTGACACGTCTTGGATCTTAACCTTGAGTAGCTTACAATCAAATGAGGTGGCTGAGACACAGAAGTAAGTTAATAACTCACAGGAAAGTCTGATAAGGGACAGAGAACCTGCTATGCGTGTGTCCAGGAGGAAAGGGCCACTTACTAGGATGGAGGCTGGGGAGATGCCAAACTTCTCATAATTTGCAATGGGCTCTGCTAGGTTTTGCATTTCCATCCCAACGTCCCAGCATTCCCGGTATTCTGGAAGTTGCCAAGAACAGTTTAGAAGCTGTGCCTCGCCCCAGGTGGGCTAGAAGGTCATCTCAAATGTCTCTCACGTGGCTTCTCTCGTCATTTCTCCCCTGCCCTTTGCTGGAGGTGGAAGGCGTCCCACTGTGTTGAGCAGAGCTGGTCCCTCCAGAAGCTGGACGCCCCACGGGTGCGTGCTTTCCTGGGCGAGGAGGTGACCTGTAACTGGTCCTCACATGCCCTTCCTGGCAGGTGGGGAGGGACCACTGCCCCCATTTCGGCTCCGGGAGGGTTTCAAGTTGTAGGGAGGGGTAGCAGGTGAGGCTGTGGGGAAGACTCAAGTGGACCATTCGTGTTCTGCGGCAGTAACTGTGGCAGCAGGGGTTTCCAGCAGGTAATTCCCCCATAAAGTGGGCGACAGTGCGACATGGTGGTGAAATCGAGCCCAGCCACGTACCCGCAGGGATACCTGGCTGCACGGGCCAACTGGAGAGGGCGTTAGCCAGCAGAGCTCACGGGTGACTTGTGACTGGCTGCTGCTGGAGCCCCACGACGGCTCCGCTGTGACATGGCCTCTCGCCTCTCCAGCCTCTCCCCTGCCTCCTGCGCGAGAACCCTCCCCTGATCTTCCGTCAGCTTCTGAAACGCGCTCCCAGGCCGCACTCACTCACCCGCAGGCCTTTGCCCAAGCTGTGCCTGGGCCCTTCTTCCCCACGGTTTGTTGGCCCGATCCTGTTGGCCGTCCAGCCTCAGCACGCAAGCCAGTCACTTTGCAGAAGCTCCTCGGAACCACTGGGGTTTCCACCGCACGTGGAACAGCCCGGCGCTCCGCTCCTTCCGTCAACTTTTCACTGTGGGAGCTCGCCCACGCCTCCTTCCACGCGGGAAAGGCACCGCTTCGAGGGCACGTGCTCAGTTCCTTGCCTCCACCTGCAGCTGCGCCTTGGAGTTGACCCGTCCCCGAGAAAGGCCGCGGCACCCTAGGGACGCCATCAGGGCTCCGGTGCTGGCGGAGATGTTGGCGTCCTCAGGGCATGAATGCCTGGTGCCCGCTGACCATGCCTGTTCCATCCCACTAGGTCCTGACTTGAAACCCCCACATTGGGTTAAGGTTATAAATTAACCCCTCCTATTCCTGTGCCTTCCTGGCACTCCAGAGGCCTGGCAGTGAGTACTCACCTTTGGCAAACTCATCTTTGGCAAACCCCACTTTGGGGGGGGAGCTCCCCTGGGGGTGAGAAACCCCCGGGCTTGGAGAGCCGCGGTGCCCCATCACATCTTAGCTCTCGCTTATGCTTCCTCGTAGCAAAGGGCTCCTTGGGGGGCCCTCCGTTGGTCAGAGGGCCATGACTGCAGTTGCCTTTGAGGAAGCCAGAGGTCCTTAAAGGTTTTGGAGGGGAGTTATATCCAACTGGAACCCCCATCCCTTGATGCTTGATGCAGGCCCTTGTCCGCTGCCGAGTCCTCTGTCCTCCGGGAGAACCCTGAAGTGACAGCCCCTGCAAGCGCAGCCCTGGTGTGCGCAGAACCCGTCCCAGAGCTGTGGGGAGACCTGCCATGTGCCTCCTGGCACAGGCGCAGGCCCTGGTGCCCTGGGCTCTCCAAGGTCTGAGAGTTTGCATTTTCAGAACTAGAGAAGGCCTTCATCGGTCCAGAAACCCAGCAGAGCCGGTGGAAAGCAACAGGGCCGCAGCGGTAGCCCCAGGACACAACAGGAAGGGCAGAAGGAGCTGCTCGCTGGCAGTGCTTGTCCGCACCCGCCACCCTTGTGAAACCTCATCACAGCTCCTCAGACAGGACAGCTGTGCAGGACGCATGCCTCTGCAGGATGCAGGCCTCAGGCCTTTGCAGGTGAAGAAGCTCAAGTTGGAGGCAGAGTCAGACGCAGCCTCAGCCTGGGGGCCTGCCATCATTCTCCCCTGCCTGCAGAGTCTCTCCCCACCTCCTCTATGCACGCTCTCTTCCCCCATGAAGAAGTCACCTTGCAAAAGTCATTTACTGCAAGCCCCCTCTGGCCGGGTTCCATGGTGATTCCAGGTTTCCAGAGTAGAATGATACTTGAACCCTCTTCTGGAGTATTCAGAGCCTCCAGGAGGAGTATAGGGGCTTAAAACTGGGGTTCTGCATGCCTTTTGGGTCACAGACCCTTCAGGAAACCCGTGGAAGCTATGAAGCATCTCCTAGGAAAATGTGATCCTGCATCTTTGAATTTGAAAAAGCAAGGTTGGTACACAGAGCTTTGCAGCCCCCCAAAGGCAGTCTGCAGACCTGCCCCCCACCCCCACCCCACCTCAGGTGTTCATGGATAGCAGGTCAAGAAACTCTGGACCAGATCATTGACAGCTGTTAATTCTCCAAAGGCAGCTTGTCACAGTGAACAGGGGACGGACGGAGCACGGGGATGACATGGTCATTGTCGTCATTTTGGCAAAGTACATACACATGCCCAGATCTGGGGGCGGGGGACCAAGACAGAAGAAGGGTGACCAGCCCGGTGATGGTGCCCCCCAGAGACCATGAGCGTGCTGCCCTGTGGGGATGGCAAGACGCTGGGTGGAAAGTGGGGGCACTTGGGGAAAGAGCCCGGAGTCAAGCCCAGAAGTTTGCAGTGATGGAACAGGGTTTTTGAAGAAAGCCCAGCTTGAGATGAGCAGGTTTAAAGCCTTTATAAGGTCTTCCTAAGCGGTGCTGACAGCTCAGAGTGGCATGCCCCGGAGAGTCTATGATTATCTCGAAGGAGAGATCTTTATGGAAACCTCATTAAGAACAGAGCATGGCAGTGGGAGGGAGGGAGCAGCAACGTGTTCACAGCTCTGGAGGGCAAGTGAGGCAACCTCCTTGGTGTGCAACGTGCTCTGCAGTCCTCCTGCATTGTTCCTGCAGCAGGCCACGGGGTTGGGGGGAACCCCCCTGCTCAGAAATTGTAGAACGCTAGGGTTGTTGCAGCAGCAGGCAGGGGGCAGGCAGCCCATCTGAAGTATTCTTTTAAAAAAGCCATTGAATGAGCCCAGGGATGGCCCCTCTGCAGCCAGGGCCATGTGATCATCCAGATCCGAATGCCCTGCAAACCCTGGGGCCCTGCAAGTCCCTGGGCTGATGGCCTTCAAAAAAAAAAAAGCATGAAAGCCATTCCCCCTGTGAGGTGTCACCTCCCCCACCTGTGCTCACCAGGTACAGGGAATTCCATCAGCCCCACTGAGGGCTCGATGCTCACCCTGGAGCCAGGGAGCAGTGAGGTGAGCGCTGTCGCGTAGTTGAGCACCCAGGTCCCATGCAAGGGCCCTCCCTATGCTGTGGGCCCTGCAGCTCCAGCAGGCAACTCGGACACCGCTTGGGGCATGCAGTTACTTTATTAGCTTCCCATTGCTGCTGTTCCATGTTACACAGGTTCCGTGGCTTAAAACATCACAAAGTTATTATCATGGGGTTCATAGACCAGAAGTCTGGTACGGGTCTCCCCCAGCTGACATTGAGGTATCCGCAGGCTGCCTTTCTGTCTGGAGCCTTTAGGGGAGAATCTGTTGCTTCCTCTTGGATTGTTGGCAGAATCCAGCCCCTTGTGGTTGCAGGAGTGCCTCTTTCTCTGTGGTTGAATAACGGAGGGCCGTTTTATCTTCCGGATGCCACTGCATGCCTTGGCTCAGGGCCCCTTCCCTGCACTCCCGTCTCCAGAGCCAGTGTTGGCGAGTAAGCCCCTCTCCGTTGCATCTCTCTGCTCCCTCCTCTGTCAGTGGCATCTCTCTCTGACCCAATCAGAGAAGGTCTTCAGCTTTAAGGACTGGCTCGTGTGATTAGACGGGGCCTGCCTAATCTGATCCTCCAGAATAATCTCCTCACTCCATCTCCATCTCCATCACCTTAAAGGCATCTGCAAAGCCCCCTTAGCCCTGCCAGGTTCCAGGGATGAGGGTGTAGAGATCTAGGTGGAGGGCGTCATTCTGCTCATCACGTGGTGGCCTAGAGGAAGAACCCACCTTTGGGTGCTGAGGATAGAATGCACAGGCCCTGGCACAATGGTAAATGCTTGCTTAGTGTTAGCTATGGGAACTGTCATCAAACCTGCGTTACAGCTGAGGAAACTGAGCCACAGAGGTGTTAAGTAACTGGCCCAAGGAATAAGATTCAAAACTCCTTGAGAGAAAAGGCTTCATTTGAACCATCCCCTTTATTGCCCATAGCACCTAACACATTGCCTGGCCCGGGAAAGGTGCTCAGTAACTATCTGTTGAATAAATGACCGGAACCGGAAAGAATGAGTGACTTGTATGTGCACCCTGAGACTTGGAGAGTGTCTGGAATGGAGGGACTCTCAGGGATCATCAGTCCAGGTTCCTTGTTTCACAGCTGGGCACCTGAGGCCCGGAGGGGAAGAAACCAGCCTCAGGTGACAGGTAATGGCAGACCCCCAGAGTGCAGCCTCTCAACCCTGTGGTCTCAGCCAGGCCAGAAGCCAATCTAGTGGGATAAGGGCTGTTGACTCCAACCCCAGGTATAGGAACCAACAGGAAGAGAGCCCCCCTCTTCCTTCCCAGGTGGCCTTTGGCAGGGCCTGCCTGCAGCTCTTCCTCAAGCTTCTGTGGCTTTCCAGAGGCAGCTCCCCAGTTGGACAGCAGCCTATCCTGATGTCCCTACCAACTCCCCTCTGCTCTGATGGGATTCATGGTGTAGCCAGGGCACTGGGGTTTCGTCTGCCCCGTCACAATTACAGCATTACGGGACCGAGACCACTTGGCTCCTTGGAGCTCAGTTGGCCCACTTGAACCCATCTAGGATCCTCTAGGATTCCAGGTGACCCTGGGTTTCAGGTCCCCTTCAGAAGGGTGACCTGAGAGCATCCACAGCAGCCTCAGGGACATAGATGCATGGCTCCTTGGTGCAGCTTGGCAGCCAGTGAGCTCTTTCTGGGCAGCTGGCAGTGTCCCCTCCAAGAGAGCCAGCTAAGGCGAGATGGGGTGGTGTCTGCGCCTCCGGGTCCCAGGGCTGTGCCAGGCTGCCCCTGACACGAGGCGGCCCCAAGCAAAGCCATGACATCGTCATAGGGCAATGCTGTCTCATGGGAATTAAGCTTCTGTCATTGTGTCTGGGTGTTTGAGGAGACTTTGGCAAAACCTGAATTATTCTTTCCTAGCTAAAAAATACCAAGCATCGCAATGTCAGGGGTACCGGGTAACTCACTGGAGGGATGGGAGACATGGTGGATGGTATCTTGAAAGGGAAGCTAATATGTGTCCCTACTGTGTGCCCAGCCAGCGCTTGGCACTTTTGTGTATTGCATCCTTTGATATATACTACTTCCCGGAGGCAGGTACGCTTTTCGCAGTCTTACAGATGAGTCAATGAAGGTTGGGAGGTAGTGACCGTCCCTGCTTACCCAGCGGGTACTAACTAGTTGAATCTGAGCTCTGAACTAGTTGAACTCGAGCTTCATTTGGTTGTCAGGTCAGCATTTGGCTGTGTGCGCTGTGCCCAGGTCCGGCAGGATGGTGGGAGTTCATCGTAACGGAGAGTGGGGAAAACAGCCACATGGTCACGCGAGCCCCATGGATCAGTGCGACAGCAAGTGCTTAGCGAGTGGCCGTGGTGGGTGCTGTTCTAGGCACTGGCGGTTTAGCTGTAAATGAAAGAGTCAGAGGCCTTGCCCTCAGGGAGCTGCGGTTCTAGCTCCAGGAAGACAGACAAACACACCAAGAGTAAGTTGCAGGTCCGGGAAAATAGCCGGGGAGCTGGTTTGACCAAGGTGGTCAGGGAGGGCTTTGTGAGGAGCGTAGATGAGCTGAGAAAGGGGCAGCCATGCAAGGATCTGGGGGAAGAACCTCCCGGACAGAAGGGGTGGGAGCAGGAAGACAGCCCTGGTGAACGAGTGAGACCCTGGAGCCAGGACGGGCGATGGGGCAGGCAGGGGCCCTGGGGGGTATTTTCTGAGTCTGTCGTTAAGGCATTGGGGGGCATTCATGAGAAGAAAGAAGAGAGAGAGGATCTGATTTACACTTTGGAAACTCAGTCTGGCTGCTGGATGGAGGATGGGCGTGGGAGGGGTAAGAGAAGAAGCCGGGGCCATCACGGTCTTCCAGGCGGGTGACACTGGGAGAGAGGCCGCAGCCGCTAGCACCTGGGCTCGCGTCTGGAAGTCTACTTAGGAGGAGGACAGCGGCTCGCTGGTAGGCCAGCCAGGAGGGGAGGGAAACACTTATCTGTAGAGTGTGCCAGTCTGTGTGGTGTGAAATTCCTGCCGTGGCTGATCTGAAGCTGCTCTCTGACAGGGACCGATGCATGGTTAACTCTTGCGAGCCTGCTCCGGGGGGGTGGGGGCAAGAAGAACCAGGGAGCACTCCACGGTGTCTGAGCACCTGCGTGATTAGCTGTGACACCCACTGGGGTGGGAAAGACCAGCAGTGGAGAAGAGGGCTGCGACTGGTGGGAGGATTCTGGCCTGTTGCAGCCATGTGTATTATGAATGCTTATTAGACATCAATTTTAGAAATTCTGGGCACTGGTACACTTTATCTTGTTTACATGATATTTCTTCCAAAAGCCAGCAGTGAAGTGATTGCTTCTCCATTTACAGAACAACACACTGAGCATAAAAAAGCCTAGGAACCTTCCTAAGGTTGCTCAGCCAGGAAATGGCAGTTGAATAGGAACCTATCGGGTTCGATGCCACCCCCAGAGCCTAACCATTGCACGTGCTGCCCCCAGGCACCATCTCATGGTCAGTCTACCCTGCACCTCCCGGGGTTTGAAAAGTGGGTCTTCAGAAACCTCAGACCAGGGCGGAGACTGCGGAATGGTTGCCCAGAGAACGCATCTCACCCTCCCGTGTGTTGCGTGGGGTGGGGCTTGCTTGCATTCTGGTTTTGTGTTTGTGTGTTGACGAGAGGAAGCCTTTCACTTTTCTTGTTTGTTTTACTGGCCTGTGCAGTATCTTTAAAAAGAAGAGAGGAAAACGTGCCATTGTTCTGGACGCGTGTATGTTCTCTGGCCCCTCCCTTCCCTGCTGTCTCACCACCTGCCTGCTTTACACGCGTGTGACTTGCTTGGCCTGGGAGGCACTGCTCTGCAGGAACCAGGCAGTGTGGCCTCTGCAGGCCGGTTCCGTGTCTGGTCCTCGCGTGTCAGGGAGTGAGCCACGCGGCTCCCACCCTGGCCACTGGGGCCCACGGGGTGAGATTCGCACTCGGCTGCTCTTCCAGCCGGCGGCAGCCACCAAAGGCATCCTTGTTCTTCAGCAGCAAGAATTGTGATTTTTCTGACTCAGCAAACGCCGATGCTCTTTCCCTGACTATATTACCGTTATTAGTTTGCTAACATAACGAGGCTTGGGGGTGTTGTTCATCTCCACCAGCAGCCTTTTACCCTTTCTCTCTGGTGATATAATCAGTGTTAGGCTGCATTTCAGCCTCACCAGCTGTGGCTGATGCTGAGTGAAGCCTGCGGTCCAGGAGCCTGAGGGGAGCACCCGTCCAGCTCCCTTGGACCAAGGGGGCCAAACACGACTTGATCACTCAAAGGGGCATAGCAGGCTTGAGCACAAAGCCTCACCTCAGAGTTGGCATGATCAGGCGGTCCTGAACACTGCTCGGGGCTGGTGGCACTTTCCAGAGCCAGGGAGGGGGCCAGCCTGCCTCATCTGGGCAGGTTTGTGTATTCCCCGTGCGACCAGCAAGCGATGTTCTCCCAGTCGCGGGGCCCCAGGCAGGCCACTGGGGACAGCAGCAGGGCTTCCAGACATTTTCCATCATGCATCTCTGTAGTAAAAGATACTTGAGTCTGCTTCACATACGTGTATTTACACGTTTTAACATGCTTATAGTACATAGATGTTTATTATGTAATAATTATTTTATAATACCATAAATATGTATTTATATAAGTACATATACCACATGGTAAGAGAAACTATAATGTTTTCTTCCTTGCCCTGTGGATCCCGGGGCTGTATTTCCTCCCGGTCCGCCCCCACCCCGACCCGAGCCTGCTAGCTCAGAGCCGGTGCTGCGGGGAGCTCACTGGGTGGGCAGAAGACTTGGTTTCGGGTCCCAGGTCCGCTCATTAATTTGCTGCGTGCTGTGAGCATCTCCTTGCTTCACTGCCTGTCCCCTTCAGGTCTGTGTAAATGCCACTTCCATGGGGTTTTTCACACCACCCACCCCCTCTAAATTAGTGGCCCACTCTACTATTATCACATCTTCCCTTGCCCTGCTTTTCATTTCAAACATAGCCACCTGACATGTTTATGTATTTCTGGTTTTTACCTAGCCTCCCCCATGGATGCTCCATGAAAGCAAGGATTCATATGTTGTGCTCTGCTGCGTGTCTGACGCATAGTAGGAACTCAGTAAAAACTTGTCGATTGAATGGATTCTCCTTTTCTTCTCATAGCCTGATACCGTTAGGAAACTTTGGTGACGGGAGAGAAATGAAAAATAACTTTAATGCTTGCAAGGAGGATCTGGGGGGAGGTGGCATCATTTTGAGAGGCGTCTGCTTTGCTGGCCGACACCATTGTTGTCTTTACCTGGGTCGGGGGACAGAAGCCGCAAGTAACTGAATCTCTGCTGACTACCAGGCACTATTCTAGGAGGCGATAGATAGATACATGTAATTAATTTAATCTTCACAGTAACCCAGTGAGGTAAGTTTCATTATCTCCATTATATAGATTAAAAAAACAAGTTAAGGCCCAGAAATTCAAGGGCTATTAACCCAAAGCTCCTAAGACCATGGCGGGCACATGGCAGGTACACAGTCTCTATGGAGTGAAGAAAGGCCCAATGCCCCCTACACCCCTAGAGTTTGTCAAGCGTTCCCACCACAGCGACCTCCCGGGAAAGGACGGGAGTGAGGGACCAGGAAGCCCTCAGGGCATTGCCTGTCACAGCCCACTTCAAGCCCACAGTTTCTTTGGCATCTGGCTTTTGAGTTTTTAAATTTATGTGATTTTTTTGCATTTCCTTCATAAAATAAAAAAAACTCCTCTTGTATGTTTTACTATAAAAATGATGCTTTTGATTATTTAGCCACTTAGGTTACATTAAAAAAAAACAAAAAACCTTAGTTAAAACTGCCCCTCTGCATTTACCTTAGGGGTGGTATGCGCCCCAGGTGTCCCCAGCCAGTGTGCAGGGGCCACAGTAGAGCCTGGGGTGGGGCCTGGCCTCTCCCAAGCCCGTCAGCGGGATCTCTTGCCATTTGTCCCTGTGTAAACACGGCTTGTCCAGAGGAAATGGGATGTTCGCTTGCAAGTCTGAACCATCTGTCGTTTTCAGCCCTGGATGGTGCTGCCCCTGGGCGGACAGGGCCTTCAGCAAACAGTGCCTGGCCCAGCCCCTGATAAGGGCTGCCTGTCAGGCAGATTTTACAGCTCTGCCCTTCATCCCCAGCCAGGGAGTGCGTGGGGAGAGAATACGTAAAATACCCCAGAAGTTATGGGAATAACCTTTATGATTAGTTTTCTATAAACCAGAGGTCCCTGCCAGCACAGTGTCTAACTGTGCCTCAGTTTCCTCTCCTGTAAAATGGGGTGTGTATACACCTCCCTAAGGTTGTCCTGAGGATGCATGAGATTAGCAGAAAGAGCACAAAGCCAATACTTACTGAGCACTCACCCTAAATGCTGTTATCACTAGAATGAGACCTCTGTGTAGGCAGCAACTGGTTTACTTCTGCACCCCTCGCATCTAGAACAGGGGACGGGACATCATTGATCCTTCGTGATGATGGGTTGAGCAAATGAATGAGTGCATGAGGACAGGAATGGGTGGTCCTCTTCCCTGCGTGAGAGCCAGGCAGGCTGTGAGGGTCAGGTCCCAGTGACCAGGGAGCTGCTCTCTGCAGAGCAGGGCTCTTCCTTCCTCCATCCATGCATGGATGCAGAGCCAGCATCCAAGAGGATGCAAATCGCGGGGTGGAACTCAGAGCGTGAGGGGATTTCCTAGAAGGTGCCATTGTCACCTGAGTGCGTCAGGCCTTGTGGCTCCAAGCCTTGTGGACTTCTTTCTATTTCTGGTTCCTACACACAGGTGTGTGTTTGCCCAGCCAGGGAGCCACTGGCATGAGAACCGATGTCTTTGGAGTTTCAAAGGGAGGATGCCACTGTGGAGCTGCTCCTGGGAGAGGCAGTGCCCTTAGCCATCAAAGTGTGGCCGGAAGCCCCTTGGCCATCCTGAACTTGCCCCTGAAGGGGCACGTCCCGTTTCTCGGGTTGGCCCCACGAACGGCATGCTAGGCCTTGGCCTGTTGAGGTTGGTTTAACCTCCGCTGGGGGAAACGTACCCGCGGCACCGCACCAAAATAAGCAGCTGGGACCCCGTGCTGACCCCGCTCTGTCGGGAAGCGTGAGGTTGATCTGCCCCCACCCCTCAGCAACCTCAGCTCTGCCCGGATGCCGAACCCGGGGGTTATTCCACTCCATCCCGCAGCTGTGTGCTCATCCAGGCAGCCACGCCGCATTGTTTTCTTCCTAAAGGAACCAAGGTGGAGGCCCAAAGTTAGGGATTTTTAAGGACTGTGAATGGCCCAATCCTCCTCATCCCTGGCTGGAGGTGAAAAGTGACAGACACCCCAAGAAGAGTCTACCTGTCTCAACTTCTATGGCCAAAGAACCCAGTAGCCCCCAGTTTAGAGAACAGCATAGGCCTGAGCAAAATCTATGTGACTAGCCAGGCCCATGGCCTTGGCCCTCTGGCCCAGAATGTCCTGGGGCTGAGGACACCTACAGTCAGGGAGGGACGTACCTATCAACTGATCCCTGGAGAGGAGGTGGACGTGGATGTTCCAGGCCTGCAGCTGAATGTCATCTTTCAGGAGAGGCAGCTGGAAAGAGAGGGAAGCTGTGACTCAGCCAGGCCTGCAGTCCCTCAGGCTCTCCCTTACGGTTCCGATAGCCAGGTTGGGGGCCTCTCACCCCAGGCAAAAGCCTGGGTGAGCCTGCGACCTATTTCAAAGCTGACTCAGCATCTCTCTTCGGCAGCTTCCATTTCCCCAGCCCCTGGGTCCTTTGCTTCCCCTTTCCAGAGTCTCGTTCAAGACACCGGACTTCTTGAGGCTGATAGTTAAGAATAGGACAGCCCTCCCCTCCACCCCCAATCCTCCTGCTCTAGTGACCACGCTGGGTATACAGGGGGCTCTTCCCAACTCAAAACATTCCAGTCCCAAGAACTGAGGGAAGAAGCCTGCTACCTCCTTCCCCCTAGCACCCTGCTTCTGTCCAAGGCCCTGCCCACTTGGGGCGGTGAGCACATGGCCCTCTGCCGCTATACTGCACCTGGCTAGTTACCATTCAGTCACCAGCTTCCCCTGCAAACATGAGTTGTGTCTCTGTCGCCCCCAGCTCCTCGGGGAGTTAAATATGGTATTGGGTGCTGAAGTGCCAAAAGCGACGTCCATCCCCTGCCCAGGTGCGGTGGGTTGGAGGAGGAGGAAGGGGAGAGGTTCAAGTTTTCTTGTTCTCTTGCGGGCTGATGACAGAAACGAGTTATTTCTTCCAGAATGCGGCTCCCTGGGAGAAATTCCAGGACGTCTGTTTACTTGCAGGTAGTTCAGGATGTTCATAAAAATCTCAGTCTGGGTAGAGCATCCAGAAACTTGACAGAGACTCAGAATCTTAGAGAGAGCATGTAGACTGGCCTGCGTATACAGGTGAAGACACTGGCGCCCCAGGGACGGAGGGAGGCTGGAGCATCAGGAGGGTGGCCCAGGCGGCTGGCCACCCCTGTTCCTGCCTCTGCCCATCTGCCATCTCCCCTCAGCTCCTGGGGCAGCCCCACTTCAGTCTCACACTTGTCCTTCAAGGCCATGCTCATGGTGGGAAGCTCCATCTCCCATGGGACTTGGATGGAGGCATGGAGCATGCACGGCCCTCCCCCGGCCTCCCTGGCTGTCTTGTGGTGGTGACCGCAGCCTTCATATCCTTCACCTTCCACGCTCATCACCCAGCTCTGTCCTGGGGCTAACAAAGCGTGACACGCCTTGGACCTGGCCACTTGCCTGTCCAAGTGAGTGTGCCATGATTCTGGCAAGGAGGAAAGATGTCTGACTTCATCATTTGACCCATGTCGATCTCATGTCCGTTTGTAAAACAGGAAGGGGAGTGGAGTGGCACTTTAGGTACTTGATTCAGTTGAGTCTCTGTCATTTGCAATTATCACAAGGCTAGACTGGTTTCACCTGAGGTGGTGACTCTTCGAGTTGTAGCCCATTTTGACATGGGGAAACTGCACCGGCCTGAAGATAAAGTCTGTCAGCTCAGTTCCCCTGTCGAGTTCAGGCATTCAGTCTTGGTCTCTCCTCTTCGGCAAAGAGGAAGCAGCACTAACCCGTCTTTGCTTCCCTGTCTTTCCTGGAACTGATGAACTGGGGGACCCTTGTTGGCAACTCTAGACCGATCGACACTGGGGGAGAAGAAAGGAGTTGTGTGGGCAACTCTGGCTGTAGATTAAATTGAAGACTCGAACCTTAGGCCTGACTTGCAAACTATAACGTGTTAGAGAAAAGAGAGCCCGTGTTAAATTGTACATTTTCTATTATATACGCACACAGAGGTATCATTCAGATTAAATGCATGAACTCGACTGTCAGCGGTAGACGGGAGGAGAGGATGGGAAAGGGCTGGTGCCCTGCTTAGAGACCTTAGACATTTCCAGACATGACTTCCACATAGGCCAGCCCCATC
Organism: Noctilio leporinus; assembly: GCA_004026585.1. NCBI lineage: Eukaryota > Metazoa > Chordata > Mammalia > Chiroptera > Noctilionidae > Noctilio > Noctilio leporinus. Next base: position 86,764 of record PVIW01004883.1, read on the forward strand.
AGTTTAATAGGTCAAGGTCAGAGAGAGAAGTGCCAGTCAGTCCTTGGCCATCCTGGAAACAAACCTGACTCCCAACCCAGTGCTCAGCCTCCCTACCCAGGTTACTGCTCTCCTAGAGTGACCTTTCCAAAGTGGCCCATGACTCACCCAGAGCAAATTGGTCACCTAGCATGACCGTCACATCAGCAGCTCTGTTCCCAACCTCAGCGACCCTCCATAACCATCGCGTACTTCATGGCTTTCAATGACTTGTTGGCTTCACAAAGTCGGACTTGCCGATAGAGAATGAACTTTTACCATTCTTAAGTAGTTTCCTATTCTGAAACTATTCCCCAAAAAGCAGGCAGAGGTGCTTTAACCCATGGCAGCGTTGGGGGAGTGTGCGAGTAAGTGTATTTGGATGTCTGTGCCTAGTCCCACCACTGACTGCTGGCTGATCTTGGATAACCTGATCTGTCCCTCAGTTACCTGTTATCAACCAACACAAATAAATATGGTGAAAGAATATAAAGAATTAAAGAGTAATGGCATGGTTTGTGCAGTCATTCAACAGATGTTTCCTAAGCACTCACTAGGTACCACACACAAAGCTCCATATTGGGGTCCCTCAGACAGATGGGGTCCTAGCTTCAAGAATGGTACCGTTGTCAGGAAGGCAGGCATGCAACCGGGAATTACCGGTATGTGGGGTATTGCCACATGAATGCCCAGTGTTGGAGAGAGGAGAAGTCATCCATTCCAGTGGTCACTCCACTGTTGTAGCCAACACGCAGCAATATCCCTGGAATTCAGCCTGTGTAAATTTAACTCTGGGGGGAAACACAGCCGTTCCATTCCTCAACTGGAATTCTCCCCCCGCGTGGTTTTGGGAAGCACAGATGCCTTGGTGTTTTCTCTCTAACAATAACAGAGATTGTTCACAATTATGAACGGTTTTGGTTGCCTTCAGCTCCAACAAAACCATGAATCATTTCATAACTTCTGAAACTGCAAAGAAATAACAAACACTCTGGCTCCAGGGGAAAAAAAAATGGACATATTCTAGAGCACCAAGTTGCCTAAATTAAAAGGTGGCTCTTTTTTAGCTCCAATTTAGCAGCTGCGCATGGCAAAGGCCAGCTGACGATGGGTGAAAAAGCCAAGTTCAGTGTCCAGGTACCTGGGATACCGCTTGGACAGTTTTATCTGTGTAATTTGTAACTAGCCACGGTATAACTTCCATCTGTCTCAGAGCTGCCAGCCAGAAGCATTATTGAATACATTTTACCATGTTCTAAGGAAGTGAGGGTGAATGGAGATGCGTATGACGGAGGGTCCCCATCATGGAGTCTTAGCTCAGAAACCCATGTGCGTATTATATGCCCTTTGGTGGGTCCACTGTTTCTAGCAAACCTGTTGGATTCTCCTGATACTTGGCCATGAGAGGAGTTTTCTTTTTTTAATTAATTAATTATTGTATTACAATGGTCCCATTTTGCCTCCATTGCTCTCCCCTGCCCCACCCACCCTATCCCCTCTTCCACAGTCAGTCCCACGTGTTGTCCATGTCCATGGGTCATTCATACTAGTTCCTTGAATAAACTCTTCCCCTTCTTTGCCTCTTTCTCCCCATCCCCTCCCTTCTGGGCACTGTTAGTATGTTCTTTGCTTCCACACCTCTGGTTCTATTCAGATGGGTTTTCAAAAGGCGGCACCCAGGAGGGTCAGGTTTCCCCAGTCTGTGAAGTACCGCCATGACCTGGGATTTAGCAAGGCTAAGGCGCAGGTTGGCAGCTCCTTCTCTCCCCTCTTAATCGAGAAAGGTGCATCCTTTCTTTACAAGCTGCAACCTGCCCATCACACCCACGGCCAAGTTCTTAACTTCTCAGATCTAGGACCAGGTCGGGGAGTGGGGGCAAACCATGCCACAGCCTAGGTAGAGTCTTGCTTTCTTATCCTATGACATTCTTTGTTATGTTAGTAATGTCAACAGAGCTATAAGAATTTGCTGGAAAGGTACTTCTTTTGGGAAATGGGCTCAGGGGAACCATTGTTTCCCCCCCAACTCTGTCCCTGGCCTGTTTCTACTCTGGGGTTACAGGACAGACAGCAGTAGACTCAGACCCATTGGCATAGCATGTCCTTCCACATACAATTTATTCTTAACAGCATTTTTGTTACTCAATTAATATCTGCTTACTGTAGATAAATTAGTATATGCAGACTTTAAAATGGAATAAAATAAGTATGGCCTATATGCCCACTACTCAGGGAAGCCACAATATACATTCCTCCACACTTCTTTCAATACATGGGTATGTGGTTTTAAACAGAAATCAGTATCAAACTGAACGCATAATTTTGTTACCCCTCCTTACATTCAATATACACTGTGAACATTCTCCTATATCAACAGTTACACATCGTTTTGTATGCTCTGCGGATCTCTTGGCAGATTTTTTATTTCTTCCTCCTTGCTCTCAGAGACAGAGACAGAGACAGTAGAAAATACCCTTCACCACTGCCTCACAGACTCACAAGTTGGGCACCTTTGAACATTTTACGCTGGTCTGTTACAGACACTCCCCCTGAGACCCCTCCCTCGTGGAGTTGTGGTTATGAGTAAGCTCCATTCATCAGCCATCGCCAAGGTGAAGACCAGCTTTGGCACCATGAGGACTTGGTGTCCCTCGGAAGCATTGAGTAGGTTGTTTTGATAGAACTAACTCCCTTTGGTAACTAGATGCTTTAACAGAAGCTGATGGGTCAGCATTCCCCTGCCCAGCCTAGGCTTCCTGCTGCTGGGAACAGCCTCCAGGGACAGAAAAAGGTTCTAGGGACCGGCCCTCCCTGTCCCCAGATGCTGAGCCTAAGACACCACCCGATAAGAATACCTGTTTTCTTTTGGAGTCTACCTCTAAAGGTGCTAGGACGCCACATTCTCCAGATTTAATGCTGAATCGTGTCAGTGATGAATCCTAAAGGGAATTCCTGGATAGGTGTGATTCTGGGGGGAAAGTTAAGAATTTCCGTATTTAGAGCAGATTGGCTAATGCGGGAACTACTGCCTATAACCCCGGGGCTGGACCCTTGCAAATGTCATTGTTAACTATCACTGGACCTTCAGCCATGAATCTACCAAAGCAGATCAATAGCATTGTCATTTATTCTAAAAGCGCACATACAGCATCTTCAAGTAGGTGACCTGGCAGAATGTGGCAGTGCCTTGGGGGTCGGGGGTCTCAGTAAACTGAGTAAAAGAGCGCGTGAGCAAGTGGGCTGGACAGTGAGGAAGCAGAAGGCTGCTCACGTAACATACCCTGATGCTCCTGGAACTTTTCCCACGGAACTCAGTACACGTTGAGTGGGTGGCGATGCCCGGGGTCTGGGCTGCGGTTCCCACCAGCAAAGCTGGGAGGTGAACATCTCTGCGCCGGCTCCTTCCTCAGCCTGATGTGTGACATCAGTGGTGCAGGGGTGACAGTACGGAGCACACCACCCAGTCACTAAGCGGGGGGGGAAAGGAAGCCCCTTTTCTCCTCTCTTCCAGACCTTCTGATTAAGTCAAGAGGAGAGTTTCAGTTTAGTCTTTTAACATTCCCCTGAGGACTTGCTAATAATCTTCCTTTCAACAGAGCATTTTATTATAGAGTTTTTGTTTCCTCTGTATTTGGTTTCATGCTTATCTGCTATTGAAAGCATGCAACACTGGTTAGCCGTTTAAGGCAGTGACGCAAAGTTTGGTTTTTAAGTAATAAGATAACGCTTGTTGCTGGCGTGTAGAATTCAGTTAAACTACGCAGCTAATCAACTGCGGTGCTACGCCGCTATGACTAAAAATCTCGAGCGTGGTCCTTGAGTGACTCAAGCTTCAGAAATGCTCATTCAGACCCGCTTCTTTCTGTACCAGCCAGTCCGACATCTCTCCTTGCCAGGGCTGCAGTGAAGGCATTTGGATTGAGCGCACGTGGATTATATCACTCGTGGAAGCTCCTGATTATAGGCCTATGCTGGCAGAACCCCTATCCTGAGCCCCAGAGGGAAGCCATGCTGGGGAAAATGCCCTGGTCTTGGGGGCCTCTTCTACCTGAAAAGAGCCGGCATTCCTGGGTGGTCAGCACCAGGGTCCGGAGCGGTATGGCGGTCACTCAGCCCATGGCCAAGGCAGGCCAGCCCATGAGAGACAGCAGTAACAGCAAACACACTAATAGTGACTGTGTGCTAAACTCATACAGCATGCTGGCTCCTCACGTGGGTTATCTTTCTTCTCACAGTGCTTGAAGGTAACGGTAGGGGTGGTCAATTACCAGAAAAGGAGGACGCAAAAAAGGAATTTTTTAGAAGTTAACATTTATTGATTACTCACTTCAAAATGATCCACAGATTCATTCAACGTAAGGCCTATCAGAATCCCAGGTGACTTCTTTGTAGAAATTGACAAGCTGATTTTAACAGCCATGTGAAAGTTCAGGGGATCCAGAAGAGTCAAAACCATCCTGAAAAAAATAATAAAGTAGGACTTAGCCCTCCCAATTTCAAAACTTACCACAAATCAACAGTAATCAAGACTGTCGTCTTGGTAGGCATATAGACCAAAGGAATAAAACTGAGTCTAGAAATAAACTTATATGTAAATGGTCAACTGATTTTTACAAGGGTGCCACAACTATTCAGGGAGGAAAGCGCATCTTTCCAACAAATGGGGCTGAGACAACATGCAAAAAGAATGAAGTTCACACAAAATATACAAAAATTATCTCAAAATGGTTCAAAGGTCTAAATGTAAGAGCAAAACCCATAAAACAGGGATAAATATTCATGGCTTTGGTAGAGGATTCTTAGATATTACAACAAAAACACAAACAACAGAAGAAAAATAGATAAATTGCACTTCATAAAAATTTTAAACTTTCATGCTTCAAAGGGCATCATCATGAAAGCACAAAGACAGCCAATGAATGGCAGGACATATTTGCAACTCATATATCTGATGAAGGACTTGTATCAAAGCATAGAAAGAACTTTTATAACTCAATAACAAAAAGACAACTATCCCAATTAAAAAACGGGCAGAGAATCTGAATAGACATTTCCAAAGGTGATATACAAATGGCCAAAAAGCACATCAGAGGATGCTTAATATCATTAGCCACCAAGGAACTACAAGTCAGAACCATGAGATATGGCTGAACGGTTGCTAGGATGGCAAAAATCAAAATGCCAAGGCTGTGGGGAAATCAGAGCCCTCATATGCTGCTGGTAGGAATGTGAACTGTACAGCAAAACAATCCAGCATTTCTCAGACAATTAAACGTAGGATTACCTTATGACTCTATGATCTGACCTTCTGACTCTCTGGTTGGAAAACAACCCAAATCAGCAAAGAGGAATATTATTCACCCATAGGAAGGAATAAAGTATTGCTCTACTAGTGGTAAAGGAAAGGGCCTCAGTCCCTTGGGAACTCACCTGCTACTTGAGTGCCAGTACATAACAGAGAAAGAAGCCAAAAAAACAAAGAAGAAGATGAAAGAAAAGAAGCCAAAGAAACACTGTCTAGAAGTCCACCTCTAAGACTTAAAACTCAGAGACCTTAGTTAATGCATTGCATTACTGGGCCTCAGTTTCTCCACCCCTTACAGCATGTCTTGGGCCACATGCAAAAGGGCCCTCCTAAGGTTCTTCAAAGTAGTAATGCAGGTCAGTGAACAACCTTTAGCATTTCTTAAAAGAAAAAAAATTTTCTGGTAGGGATTCTATCTGTGATCAGGTCCCCTAGACCAACAAGACCATGGAGTGTCTTTGCCGTTGGCTGGAATTACATCCGGCCAGGCGGTAACTCTGGTTACCTTGAGCTGATTGGGAGCTCTGATTAGCAGTTACATATCTGACTCTGCCTGGAAGACTAGGAAAGTGGATCCTGCATTGCTTAAGAAGTGCAGTGTAGTGGAATAAGCCTTCATGGCCCATGTTCCGTGGCTGCTGAGTGGGGAAGACCAATTGCAGGTCTGGGAGCTCCCGCCTCTTTGTCAGACTGGGCTTCACCAAGGTCATTTGACTCCCTTGAGACTCGTCCCTTCCCAGCTTCCAGCTTCCTCTGGTCACTCAGATTCCTGCTAAGGAGGCTTTGTGTCACCACCCAGGAGTTCCCCATCCAAGGCTCCAGCAACAAAGGAGGGCAGAGGGTAGGGGCCCGGCCCCCACAGCCAGGCTGGGCAAGCAGGGTGCTAGTGCCCTGGGCCACTTCCACTTCACCCCACTCTCTTGCGCCATCCCCCGCTGTGCCTGGAGAACTCTGAAAGTCGGCTGGGTCTGGGATGTGTTGGTGTCCCCCCAGGTCTACTGTGGCACCGTGTTCTCGGGCCCTCATTTTCGAAACAGTTTACTAAAATGCTTCCCGTTGAGTCAAGTCGTGCCTTTAGGACCAGCCTACACTGGAGCCTTAGGAAGAGCCAGGAAGGAGCCCTCAAACGACATTTATTTACACCCCTGATGTGGTCATCAGGACTATTTATCCACATGTAGAAAGTGGGGGGTGCTCCTTCTCCTCTGTGTGATTGCTAAATTCAGTTTGTATGGATTTGTCTTGGAATCACAGCTTTGAAGTTCCCTTGGATTCAGCATGGCCCAGGTCTGTTGTGGAAGAGTTCATGGCCCTGGCCGGTGGGAGGCTGGTGTGCCCTGGGGCAGCCGGAAAATCTGGTCCACTGACTCATGTATTAACTCCTGAACACAGTAGGGATGTGGGAAGCCCGAACAGCATGGACTGACGGGTTCCTGAACCAGAAGGTGCTGATAGGTGTGCCTAAGAAGGTAATTGTCTTGTAGATGGGCGCTCATCACCCCGATGCAAAGGCAGAAAAATACTTGGGCCGCCTGGAGGGCCGGGACACTGGAATAGGGGCGTTAAGGGGTGCTGGAGGCCCAAGGGAAGTTCCCTGGAGAAGCGAGCGGCTGAGCTGGCCCCCAGCAGTCGGTAAGATCTGGGAGCCGATATGGTGTACTTCCTGTCAAAACATAGCCCCCTGAGAACAAAAAACATTCCATTGAGACACCACCAGTACCAAGTTTGGAGGCTGGAGCTGGGGGTGGGTGGGGGTGGAGGGGGTGGCATTCTTTAAAGATCACCCCAGTAAATCACTTCCATTCTCTGGGCCTGGTTTCCTGTCTGCAAAATGGCTGGGCTGGCAAGACAGACGGTCCCCTGCGTTCTGCTCTGGCATCTGAAGAGCCAGTGCAGGCTCCTCGGGTTCAGGGAGCGCCAACATGCAGCATCAGGGGCCTGTGATGGGGGCCACATGCCCTAAGACCCCCAGGGAGGCTCCAGGGAAAGTCAGGTGCTCACCAGTTCACGCGTTCACTCAGCAAACAGGGGACACTCTGCATGCCGGGTCCCAGCCTAAAACGATGGCAAGGCAAGCAAGACCTGTGCCCTCACGGAGCTGAAGAGTTCTCTGGAGGAAGAAGACAGGAAGCTAACACACAAATGAATGTGGCTATAAACTGTGAATGAAGGCAGGCATGTTGGGAGAGAGACTACCGCGCGGTGGGCAGAAGGTCCCGATTAATTGGGCGTGTTGGGGGTTAAAATAAGAGGCACAGGATGCCAATCCCGATCTCACCCAGTCCAGAGTGCATTCCTTAATGGCTGTGCCCTGCTGGCTGCCAGCTGAGAGCTCTGCAGGGTCCCTGGGTAAGTCAGGGACAAAGCCAGCCTCTGTCCCCACAGCCTGCCCGCCGCTGGGACCACTGCCTCCGGGCACACCCCTGCCTGTGCTGCTGAAGGGGACAGGCCCTCACACCCAGACTCTCAAAGGGCACCCATAAGAGGCCTCTGCCATAGGGTGCCTGTGCTCATGGCCACCCGCCCAGGTGGCATCGTGACAGGGCAGCCACTGCCCAGGACTGGAAGGTGCTTGCTGGTGGACGATGAATGATCCAACTCAGTGTCGCCCAGCGAAAGTGCCGCTTTAAGAAACTGCTGGGCGGGCGCCCGAAGAAAGATGGGAGACAGTGTGTTCGTACACTGAAATCCTTTTTCCCTCTGCCTGGGACCCTCCTTCTGGAAAAGTTTACCACGCCACTGTCCCTCCGGCCGGCGCTCTGCTGCGCACCTTGTCCTCTGCAGTGGCCAGTCTGCTGCCGTCCCGGCTCCCCGCTGACCCCTCCTAGCCTTTCCCCAGGTGCAGGCCTGTCACCTCTCCCCTGGATATCAGCTCCTTCAAAAAGACTCCAGCGAGCAGAAGTTGAATTCATGTTTGTTGGCTGAATTAATCAGATAGGCCTTTTTATTTTGTAATCTTTTGTACTATAAAAAGAACACGTGACAATATAAGGCATTAATAATAAAAATGCCCTTTCTGCCAAGGTAAATTTCCTTTTTGGCCTGCCCCTGGAGTAACAAATTCTTTAACTGGCCATTTTGTCCTCCTCTTTATCTAATCCATTCTCCACACTCCTGGAGCAGTCTTTGCCCAGTTCAGCTCCCCTCTGTCACGGCCACACACACACACACACACACACGCACCACTCCGCACTGTCCAGAGCACATGGACTGGGTGGCGCTGCCCATCTAAGTAGAACAGATCTGCGTGCACCCCTGCGTTGGGGTGCCTGGCTTCCTTTACCTAGAATAACCCCCACCCACATGCCCCACTCTCTGCCAGTCACACCCACCTCTCCTTCCAGGCTGCCAGGCAGCACCTATTTCTCCAGTCAGGTGAGCTTCCTCCTCCTCTGGGCCCCTTTAGAGCATGGGTAGTTTTCCTTCTGTCGTGCAGCATATCTGACATTTTTCTGCCTTTGATTAAAAGGTTAGTTTCTCCAGATCTCATCCCACACGCTGGAGTGTAAGCTTCTTGAGGACAGCCCCATGTCTTTGGATTCATAGGGCCTAGTTGAACACCTGCACATAATAAGTGTTCAATAAATAACCGAATTAGAGCGACTTGAACAGTCCTCCAAAACCCAGATCACACCCTCTTCCCTGAAATCCTGTGAAAAGTAGTCACCCATTTGTCTCCCTCAGGAGACAGGGGCTCCTAGGGCAGGAATGTGGTTGATTCTTGATACAGACTGGCTGAATGAATGGACATTTGCAAGCAGTTTGCCCAAGCTAAGGAATTGGACTTAATGCTTTCTAAGGACAAAAATATATATATCTTAGTTATTGTTAAATAACCCTCACATAATGATATTTGGAAGTTCTAATTAAATATGTAAAGACAAGGTAATTATGATATCAAATATCCATTTTCTCGTGTCCCAGGTGAGGATCACAGCTGTCAGAAAGTCATTCATGAGGGTTTGAAGTCTCTCTGCAGATGTCTTTGGGGACGAGGAAGTCTGAGGGAGATTTTCTCTGTACGGTCTCACTTGTCAATGCCTTTCACAAAACAACTGTTGCTAAGAAAAACATGAACAATTCTTTGAAACAGTTTTTAATAGTCTAACACATCTGTGCCTTCCAATTGTACTGTCATAGCAAAGGTTAGCGAAATGAACTTACAAGAACTGCCATCATCCTTGGCTGTTATTTCTCCTTCTTGGTGCCGCTCTCCCATCCTTGTTCATATGTAGCAAAGAAACTTGTATCTCTGCCAGAATTGAAATCAAAGAGCCGAGGGGGATCCTATCCCAAACACGAAACCTAGTAGACAAATTCTGTGAGCGCCCACACGTACCAAGTCCTGCTCAGGGAGCGGCAGGAGGTACCAAACATATAGTTGGTCGTGTGGAAGATAATACAATAATTAACCAATAATACGAGAATAAACTGTTTCACATGCAACTATAAACCTACTTTTGCTCACCCCTGTGTGGGACAAGTAACCTATCAAGCAGGGAGGCTATGAAGAAAAATAAAGCTGAACAAGAGAGATAGAGGGAGCTTCTGTTTTATGTTAGTTGTCAGAGATGTGCCCTCCATGGTGAGTTGAAGCAGAGATTTGGAAGACGTATGGAAGCGAAGGAAGAGTGTTCCCAGCAGAGGGAACAGCAAATGCGAAGCCTAAAGGCCCTGAGTATTTTGGATGCGTTTAAGGATCTGCATTTGGTACCTTCCGCCGCTTCCAGACTGCACTTCAGAAACCCATTCCTAGAATGAAAATGGTCCCTCTCCAGTGTTGACGGTTCTAAGCTTTCATGTCAGTAAGGGGCTATTTTCCACAAGTAACAGACAACCCAACTCACAATGGCCTAAACCAGACAGGAAATCATTAGCTCACAAATCAAGAAGTCTGGACATCAAGCAGTGCCAAGATTGCCCAAGGAAGCCATCAGGGACCTAGCCTTTCTGTGTTTTCTGCCAGTCTCAGCCCATTAACTGGCTCCTTGCTACAGCAGCTCTAGACATGGTGGCTTCAGTCAGCTAAGTACAGGGGTATTGAAGGACCTGGCCCTTCCTTGTCTCATGAGCCTTCCTTGTCAATGCACCTTTATGGTTCCTTGGACAGATCCAAGATTCTACCTTTAAATCCAAGAAAGAGCAGACATGTTTTGTTTCAGTGTCTCCTGAGTTGTTCTACAGGCTGTCACAGACAGCTCACTGAATCCTCATAGCGTCCCTGTAAAGGTGGCGGGGTGGGAATCATCCCTGTTTACAGATGCGGGTCAGAGACAACAAACGATTCGTTCAGGGTCACCCAGTTAGAAAATAGCAGTTCTGGCCTTTGAAGCAGGCTATCTGGCCCCAAGTCCACTGTGGTGGCCCACGGTGCCCATCCAGGTGCCCCCTTCCAGCTGCGGCTGACTATGAATCCACGTGTACATTTGGAGAGATCAGTTCATAAAACTGCACAAACGAAATCAAAGTGGAAGAGTCAGCTCAAGGAGTCACCATCACTTAAAGGCTTATGATAGGTAAATACCATCTCCTTAAACTCAGGGGCATATTTTAATAACAGTTCATTAACTTCCACAAAATAGTAAACATTCTCCCCTTCCCCTGGGATGGGTCCTAGGAAGAAGGAGGGTAATAGGGAGCCCCAGGTGGTCAAGTTCCAGCTGGAGTTTCCTCACTGCCTTTTTCGTGGGGAAAGGTGTACCTGTGGGTGAGGCCCCTCATCCCGCCCTCCTCTTGCCAACACACAGGTCACTGTCAGCTGCAGGTCCTGCAGATCCAGGGGCAGAATTCAGTCTGCCACCAACATTGGCACCAGAGCTTTTTCCTGCAGGAGTCTGTACCTAATGGGATCTCACCCTGAACTCCAGCTCCAGGAGATCAGCCAGCTGCCATTTTCTCTGATTCTAAAGCAGCTCACTAGCTTTCTGGGTGTTTCCAAGCACTTCTTCTGGGGTCCAGACAGAACTAGAAGCCTTTAAGCCAGAAGGGATGAGCTCCTGTCTCTAATTCTCTGAGGCTTTGTCATGGGGACAATAAATCAGACTTGTCCTCCAAAGGAGCAGCAACAAGCAGCAATTACAGGGAGAACGGAACTTGTTCTTTACCCTCAGAGCAGGGCCACTCGGAGAAGGCTAGAAAGAATTCCACGTCAAGTGAGCTGATGGACTCAGGAACCTAGGCTTCGACTTAATGAGAACATATATAAAGATACAGTAAATTATAGGTACTCTATATTGGTTACTAGTCTCTAGATGGCAGAGCAGTAGCAGATCTGGGTGGGACAACCTCTGTGACCCAGGTCCTCCAACTCCAAGTCCCTGGGCTGGTTCTCCAGACGCCAGGCTGCTGGCCGGACCCGCTGAGAGGAGGGCTGGGAAGCGGAGCTTGTGCAGCACTGGCCAGCTAAAGTGCACTGGCCTGGCCCCGGCACCAGCTCACAGGGCCCTCGTCCCCCCGAGGAGGTGCCATGCAGGGCCGGGATTCTGAGGCTGCAGGGAGATGAGGGTAATGGGCTGACATGCCACCTCCTGCCAGGAAGTCAGCCGGGGAGTGGCTCTCCCCTGACCTTTGAGTGCCCAGCTAACGAGATAGCAGCAGCCACAGCCATCTCTGGAGCCAAGTGTCTGAGCCAGGGACTGTCGCCCGGCTCCAGGCCCCTCCAGCCTGGCCCAAGTTCTGGCCAGCTCTCCCAAAAAGGCTCCCTCGAGGACCCTGGGTCTGGTGCCAGGACCCACTACCCCCCGCCCCCATCACCCGCAGCAGCAGCGTGTGACTGGGCTTATCACAGAGATTAGCCCGGAGGAAGCCTGGGATGTGGAGTCAGAAGACCGCACTGGAGCCCTGGGCATGGCTGTCGGCCAGCCTGTGACCTTGAGCAAGTCCCCTGACCTTTCCAAACTTGTTTTTTTTCACCTGGAAGATGGGGAGAACGGAATAGTTATCCTTTCTCCTCAGTAGGGTATGTGTGATGTCAGACAAGACAACTCTAGTACAACGCTTACCTGTTGGAAAAGCTTTTAAAGAATCAGAAGGGAGCGTGAGAAATGAGAAGATTCTTCACTGCGGGCAGATACTGAGCACTTTCCAGACCCCTGGCGGTGGCTGGTGAGGCGGGCAGTCACCCCTTAGTAGGTGACCGCCTGCTAGCTTCAAGGCTGAGCTTTGGGGCACCCCACTGGTTCCCCACTAGAAGGCCTGCCCTAACACAAGGTCTCCCCAGCCCGGTCCGACCCAATGGGCTGCTGCTCGCTCCTGCCATGTTGGGAAGCGAAGCTGGGAGTGTGGGCGGCAGAGGAGTCTGCCTCCTTCCCAGGCTGGGAGTGGGAGGGAGATGTCAAGTCTTCCTGGGATGGATCTTCCAGTTAAATTTAAAAAAAAAAACCCAAATCCAAAACCTTGTTGAAACACTCATTAAAATTTGAATCACATTCCAATATGCGTGGGGGGATTTTTTTATAATGATCAATGCTCCCACTCAGAAACATATGTCTTTTCTTCAGATCTGCTTTTGTAGCCTTTAGTAAAATGTCTTTTCAGCAGCACGTCCCTATTAAAAATACGTAAAGCCTCACACCCAGCCTGATGAATTTTCATCCAGTGAACGCACGCAGGTACCTAACACCCCAGTCAGGACGTAGGGCTCGGCCAGCATTGCTCTCTTTACTGTTACCCTCCTGCGACACGGCTGTCCCGATGACCGACAGCTTTCATCCGTTTTGCCTGTTTTTACCTTTTATATGAATGGAATCGTACGCTTCTGTTTTCATCCTTCCCTTAACGTTCAGGTGTATGCACATTGTCGCGTAGAGCTGTTGTTTCTTCTCATTGCTGTGCATTATTTCACTGTGTGGTTAACCACAACTCTAGTTATTTCTTCTCCAGGTGAAGGGGGTGGTTTCTGGCCTTGAGCTATTATTACCAGTAGCACTGCTAGGAACATTCTTGATTATGCCTTTGAGGAACATATGTGTACATTTCTTGTAGGTGTATACCTAGGGACAGAACTGATGAGCAGTAAGAGTTTTGTAGTTTGCTTTGCATATGTTTTGTCAGTTTCCTGTATAATTTACCTGTAGATATTTATAAGTTTTTCACTACTGTGAATGGACCATTTTCTTTTATTTCCTTTTCTAGGTAATTGTTGCTAGGGGGAAAAAAATATTAATTTTTTAATATTTATCTTGTATCCAGCCACCTTACCAAATCTCTTATTAATTATAGTAGACTTTTTAAAATAACAGTCTCTTAGGTTTTCTGGATACCCAGCTATCACCAAAAAGGTTATTTTAGCTCTTATTTTACAACATTGATACTATTTTATTTTATCTTTTTGCTTTACTGCATTAGGTAGTAGTAGATCGTGATAAATAATAATGATGATTACTGTTACCCTTATCTAGTTCTAGATTTTAATTGACATGATTTTAGGATGTCACTGTATAATCATGTACTATTGGGTTTTGGTAAATACTGTTTATTTTGTATATGTAATTAGCTTCTATTCCTAGTTTTTAATTAGGAATGATCTCAATTCTATCAAGTATCTTTCCAGCATCTGTTGCTGTTACCACGTGGCATTAGCCATGACGACCATTTGCGGTTGTCAGGGCTAATGCAATTGAGCTACTTTACATTTCTAGAATGAACAGGTTGAGTTGTAACATGTTTTTCTCCTGATACTTGGCTAGATTCAACCTGATAGTTTTTAAAAATAAGTTTGTATACATTTTAATAAATGAGAATAGCTTAGCGTTTTCTTACTTATGCACCCTTTTTCAGGTTTTAGTAATTAAAGCTATGGTGTCTTCATAGCATTAGTTGAGGAACTCTTCATCTTTTACAGTGACCTAAAATCTTTGAAGTAATGTTAGAATTATCTGTCACTTAACCGGTAGGTAAAATTCACTGAATCTATCTGACACTAAATATTTAGTGCCATTTTCAATAGTAGATCTTTGATCATCTTTCCAATTTTTTCTATGGTAATTTGTCTATTCAAACATTCTTCTTCTTGGCTCAGTTTTGGTCATTTGTACTTGGCTATGCAGCCATCAGACTATTAGGTTTGTGGTCCTGGGGCTACACGTGAGGTTCTTCATGGCTTTGTTTTTCTCTTCTGAAGCTGCGGCTAGGGTCCCTTCCTTGTTTCTGATCTTTGTGTATGTGCTTTTTCTCTAAATCTCTTTAAGATTTTATTTTACTTATTTTCAGTGTTTATACTTGTACTCCCCACTATTCTACTGTTTTTAATCTTATTAATTCCAGCTTTTGACTGCATTAATTTACAATTGTCGTCGTTTCTTTTATTTCGGTTCTTTTTTTTGTTTTTAGTTAAGTTTTGTAATTTCTTTTTTTTTTTTATTTAATTTTATTGTTGTTGTATTACTTCCATCCCCTTTTTGCTCCCCTCTATCCCCCTCCTGTAATTTCTTAAGAAGGCTAAGTTCCTTTATTTATTTACTTTTTTATTTCTTCTTTAATGTCCTCTGAGCACGACTTCTGCTCTGTCCCAGGGGAATTGGTATGACATGCTCTCTTTAACTACTTCCAGATAGTTTGTCCTTTCCCTTTAATTACCTCTGTAACCCAGATTTATCAAAGGTGGGTTTCTTAATCTCTAAGTCAATACTATTCTCACCTTTTTTAATTTCTAATTTTATTCATGATGATCAGAGATTGTAATCTATGGAACTTTCCTTTGTAAAATTTGTTGAGATTTCATCTTTGTGACCCAAACATGATCAATTTTTCTAAATGATCCAAGTCTCCAAAATAGTCCATTCTTTATTCATAGAATATGAGGTCCTGCATGTTTCTCATCGTTCAAATCATACTTTTCACTTTCTCTGTTATCTTAATTTTTGCTTCCAATAGCTGTCCATTTCTGAAACAGGCCTCTTGGACATTCCACACTAAAATTTTATCTCTTCCATACATGCCTTATGAATTGAGCTTCTCTGTTTTTTAGTGCATACAGGTTTCTGATGGCTGAAATGTCCTAAAGTGTTCCTTCCATCATTACAAATATCTTTATCCTCTGCACTATTTTCCAAGTAAAATTTCCCTTCCCTAACATTTAACACTCCTGCTTGCTTTTTGTTTGCATTTGCCTGGCCATCTATTTGTCTGTCCACTCACCTTCAAGATTTTGACATACCTTTATTTTAATTAGTTTTCTTATAAGCAGCCTGTACCTCAGTTTAGGTTTTTGTTTAAATTTTTTTTTTTAACCTCATCTGACATCTTTTGTTTCTCTAGCGAGAAGTTTAGACTACTAACTGATAATACTTGATTTTATTTCTTCCATCTGATGGTATGTTTTTAATTTCCTGCCACTGTTATGTTCGTGTTTTTCTTTCCTCTTGCTTGTGCTAGTTTGATGTAGTTGCTTTGCATTTCATTTTTTTCCCCTGTGCCAATTTGGAACCTCCTTACTTTTCCATCTTTTTAAAGGTTACATTCTTTTTCCCTTAATTCATAATCAAATGCATATTGCTCCACTATTCCTTGAAATCAAGATAACATGAAATAACTATTTCTCCCTCCAATCTGCTCCATTTCCTCCCGGCTTTCCCCCACTTCAGGCCAATGAAACCCTTCAGATTATTTCCCTGTCCCCTGCTTCGGATGAGACCTCGGCCCGTGTTCATGCTCCCCTTCTCCTCCTCCTTGATTTTGTGAGGATAACTGAATATTTTTAGCTGCGGGGTGTGGTTGGGATTTGTCCTGTAGCTTATCCCTTCTGTTCTCAGCGGTTCCACCCACAGAGTCCACCTTCCCCCGTTTGTGTTTAGGAGGAAGAGGAGGGGACAGGTGGCCTTGCAAGCTTCCACACTTACCGTGCTCTCCTGACCAGTGCGTTTTCCTCCGCGCCGGAGCCTTTGTGCCTCAGCACTTGCTGTTTGGTGCTCTAAGTGTCTTCCATGGGATGGCTGGGTGATAAACCCTGTCAAGTCTTGCCTAGTTACAGATAACTTTCGCCCCAAACACTGGTGGGCAAAGAATTTGGGGGCCTCTGGTTTTCTCTGCTGAGTGATCTATCTGTAGGTGGCAATCACTCTCTTAGCGTGGAGTGTTTCAGATGAAAAGTCCAAGGTCAGTCTGGTTGTTTTTTTCTTGTAAGTAATATGTTCTTTACCTCTGGAAGATTTTAAGCTTTTCGTGGATACTCAAAGTGGAGGCATTTTACCAAGGTAACAGACATGTATGTTTTTTTGTGTGGTTTTTTTTTTTTTTTTTTTTTGGTCATTATTCCTGGAACTTTGTGAGCCCTTACAATCTGCAGATTCGGGTTGTCTATTTGTTATTTAATTACTGGCTCTTTTCCACCAGCTCCTTTTTCTCCTTCAAAAACCCCCAGCGTTCTCCAGCTAGATTCCCCTGGTTCTGTCCTCCAGGTCTTTCTCCTCTTCCCTCATGAATAGCTTTGGGCTGTACTCGGAGGCAGCCTTCTCACAGGGTCTTCCAGGCCACTCATCCACAGCCGCCAGGAAGGCTGTCTTAATATGCAGGAAGTCTTGCCTGCCTGTCTGTCCCGAATCACTTTCTGGCACATGCGATTTTCCGGTTGACTGTCACCTGTCTCCTGGGGCAGCTCTGCTTCACCAGGTGGGCACACGGCTTGTTCTGATCTGCTGCTGCGTGCATCTTCCAAAGCCTATTGTGGGTGTTCTTTGCTCTTTGCGGGTCCCCAGGTTTCGAAATCCAGAGTGGCAGCCTTCTGCTGTGGACTGGAGCTGCCAGGAGCAGAGCTGCCTCGCCCTCTGGGCCAGTGGCGTTGAGGTAGGTGACTTTTCTCCCTGACCTCTATTCTCCGTCAGCTGTAGGGGCAGGGACAGTGCAGCCTATCTGTCCGGCTTCTTTCTGATCTCCTGGGGCTCACGTAGACCTGGAAGCATCAGGCCAAGCCAATTTCAAACTCTCCTTTCCAGTGGGGTCCACAGGTCTCTCTTGGCCAGATCGGCCCAGTGTCTGCTGCTGTTGATTCACGCCCCAAAGCTCTCTGAAGCTGGTCTCCAGGCAAAAGGGAAAGCACCCCCACACCAGTTTTCTAATCAGATCTCCCATTTGGACCCCCATCCGCCCAATGGCCTTGGCTATTATGATTCAGGATGGGCAGGTAGATTAGAGAAGATAATTGCTTTCCAGTTGCTATTGCCTGTCATTCCTATTCTCAGTTGCCATTGGGTCACTGAGACTGGTCACGCCCTTACCCTTCCTATGACAGGCACCCAGAGACCCTGGCATCTCTCTAGCCCCCAACGCCCCCTTCACACCTTCGTCTGCCTGAATCAGAGGACCATATTAAATAAACACCAGATTAGACTCCAGAATCATGCCCCAGGGTCCCTCGCAGTACAGGCTGGTCACGGCCAATGTCCCCCAAAGATGATTTGCAATGGGAACATGGACACAGTGTTCAATAACATGGCATTCCATAGTGGGAAAGTTCTTTTTTCAGTTCCCCTTCCGTTCTTGTCCCTGACACCTTTTAAACACTCATCTCCCTTTTAACAACAAAGAGGGAGCAGGTGTCCGCACGGAGCCTTTGGTAGGCCACAGTGTTTGTCTTGAGTGGGGCGGGGGAGCAGACAGAGGACTGGAAGATGAAGCAGCAGTTCAGCAGATGCTGAGCAGGCGTTCCCAGGTCTGAACCCTGGGGCTCTCACTCTTTAGAGATTGGATTTCTTCCCCATCGCCCGCCAGCGCCTAGGACCCTTTCCCACTTGTTGGCCAAGTGCCTTGGAATTGGCTCGCTCAGTAGGTTTGCTTCCCATCACTTCTGGGCTACTTCTCGGCAGCTGAAGCCACGTGATTGTCATTAGTGTCCCATGTGTCTGACCAAGCAGCACTTAAGTGCAAACATGGACCGGGGCCAGGCTTCCAGCTGTGCTGAGCCTTCTGGGTAGCCCTGTAACCTGTCGGGTCCTGGGGGTGTGTGGTATCCTCTCCCGGGGCTGCCAAAGGGATGGAAGCAAGCTGGGCCTGTTACACAAGCCTGACTATGGTTCACACTAAACGTTCCAGATTCACTGGGCCTGTCAAATTCCTGGCCGTTGCTCGTATTTATTAGGATAACAACTGAAAAACTAAAAGAAGGAGAATCTGCCATTAGTATAACACTCTTCTTTCCTACCAGCATGCCGGAAAAGCTTATTCTACCAGGGACATGGGGCCAGTGCCACTAACCAGCTCTCTGAAGGGTCACAGGGCCGACAGGGCCAGGGGCAGTGGGCCACCGGAGCCTGGGGGTCGCTGGAGAGCACTGGCCCTGTCTCCAGCAGGCAGCCGAACTCAAGTTCCACATCCAATTTCTTCAGGAGATCAGTGTCTTTTTGTGAAAATTCTTTTGATTTATAAACATTTGCTCCCATAAAAAAACAAAGCTGAACAGAAACCTCCAGACCACTGCAGGCTAAACATAACACATCCCTCTCTGGCCCGATTCCAGGCTGCACTTTGTGACCTCTGCTCTAGGCCAGAGGGCCAGCCAGTCCCTCTGATTCTCCTACATCCCTCCATTATTGTAAAGGGGGGCCACTGCCAGGACTGTTGGGATGGGAGTTTGGGGGGAACCCTGCTTCAGTTCCCATTTCTTCTGCTTCCCAGCTCTGAGACACTGACCATGCAGTTGGTTGGCCTCTGAGCCTCAGTGTCCTCATCTGTGAAATGGGGATAACTGGGAACTATCCCTGAGGTTTGTTGCAAGGATTAAATGGGAAAATTTACATAAATGCCTGGCATACCATGAATGTTTACTCACTGGGAGCTATTATTGTTGTTCGAATAACGTCCATGAAAATGCTTGGAAAAGCTTCAAGGGAGTGTTTGGGTATTGTTAGCATTACAGGCAGGGACGCACCTGCCAGAGGAGAAAGCCCCCTGCCACATCTCTACAGCGCAAGGAGAGCAGGGCTGGACTGTGGGTGGCCCACGTAGCTTGCTCACCTTTGTTTTGTTCACAAATGTGGCGGCAGCATTGACCCTCCTGATGTCCTGAGACTTGCCATCCAGGGAGACCCAGCGCGTGTCCCCATGGGCTGGTATCAGAGGCTCCCACACGTTGGTCCTGACGCACTCGCGCCTCTGGGCAGCCCCTCCCCATCGCAGGACCTCAGGGGGCTGAGGAGACAGAAAAGTTGTGTCATCCCCTCTCAGGGAATTCAGGGATGGGGCCCTGCTATGGTGACATATAATGTTTTAGTATGAAGTTTCCCCAGGCTGCTCCTTGCCTCTCTGGCCTCCAGAGCCCTGTTGGGGCTTCTCGCTGGGACGTGGACATCAGAGTCAAGTCACTCCTATTTCCAGAGCGTTGGTGGTGGGGAAAGCGCAGCCGGGCACATGCCTGGCTTCCGAGGGTCCGTTACCTGAGCCTCAGGATATGGTAATGGGCTTGGAACCACAGAGCCTCACCACAGGATATTTGCTTACGCATTCCTGTGCCCAGGGGTGCTCTGTGATCAGCTAGAGTCCGAAAGCCCCTGCCGGGACTGGTGCCAGAGGTGGGCAGCACCTCCAGGAAGGCCCATCCGTGGCAGGAACCACGCAGCGAACTCGGACCGAGTTCACCGTCAGCCTTCCATGCTGGGGCATTGCCTCCTTGTCAGGGACTTTGAGCTCATGAAAGAGGCAAAGGCCGGGCCCCTTAGTACAAGTTGGGGAGTGTGACTGAGGTGAATGCCTTTCTCGGGAGCCCATCTGGTGTCCAGGTGGGATGCTGAAAAATGGTGTGCGTTTCCCTACCCGCCCCCACCACCCCTCCTGGCCCCTACCCAGCCCCGCACCCAGGCCACCCCGATCAGCATGCTTGTTGGAGCGCAAAGCGGTGGCTGCGGAAATGTTGTCCCACCGTTGGCTGTGGCGATGATCAGCAAAAATATCCAGAGGGGGGACACGTGCAGTGTCAGGATCTTCCAGGACGGGCTTCATCCATTCGGTCGTGGTTCACTCCTTCAATAACCACGGGCCTGGCCTCCTGCACAGGAATCTGAGCTGGGTTCTACCTCCAAGGGGTTTCCATCGCAGTGATGAGCGGAGACGCGGGTAGAGGCAGGTGGACACGGTGCTGGGACTGGTCAGTGGGAGGGCAGGACAGGGCAGCGGGCTCACTGGATGAGGGTTAAGCTCTGACACCGGAGGGGTTTTTAAAAAAGAGTAAGAGTCTATCCATGTAAGGGCCCAACATGGCAATAGAAACCTGATCGTTGGGACCCCCCTTCTTAACGTGGAAATGTTTCTCTCCGCCTGTCCAGTTGGCCAGAGGTTTTGCTTCTCACCAGCCTGGCCGCCTTCTTCCAAATGTGCTTGCGATCACCGGTATTCCTTGCACATTGTGGTCCGAGGGCTGTCCGTAGAGTGGTCAGGAGCCTGGGCTCTTGGGAATACCTGTGTTTTCTCGGGAAAACTCATGAACTTCTCTAGTAGCCAGTTTCCTTTCCCACGAGCGTTTGCCACAGCTGGGTGCTGGGAGGTGAGTTCAAGGATGGCGGCCCGAGAGGCGCATCCTCCTCGGGTCGCTTGTGTCTGGTCTGAGCCAGTTTCAGGCCTGAGTCGTTCAGAATCAGAATCCCTCAGCGGCCGGCCGCTGGGCCAGCACAGGTGTCTCCCTCTGCAGGGGCCACAGTGAGAGATCAGGCCTGGTCTGTGCTCCCGTCGGCCTCACAGCTGAGCAGCAGAGCCATCTACTGAGTCCCGTCCCTGCATGCTGACCCCCGTGGTGGCAGAAATAGGCGCAGAGGACACAGCTGGATCTGCTCCCTCCGCAGCCCGAGTGGACACTTGAGGCCTTGAACAGAACACGCTGCCCACCCCAACATCCCTAGAAAGGGCAATCGATGTAGAAGCCCACAAAGTCATTTTTATGGACTCTGTTATTTGGGGCCATGGCCATAGCGTAGTGGTTATTAATGAGGAGCTCCCATCTGCTAGAAAGGCTGAGGTGGGAAACCCAGGAAGCCACAGCAGGGCTATTTGAATCCACCACCCGGGGCCCGGCATCCTTTCTGGGCCACAGCGGGGAGGGAGGGCTGGCTGCCACCGTAGGTCTCTTGGGCTGGCAAGGTGTGCCCTCACCTGGAATTCTCCCTCATTCTCTTTCAAAGCTCTAACAAAGGGATGACGCAGAGGGAACCGGAAGAAGGTGGCCCACGTGGCTCCGATTAGAGGCTCAGGGGCCTGCCGGGGTGCACGCATGGCAGCTGGCCACCGCGTTTGTTTTGGGGGAGCCTTGAGCCACCCTGGCCAGGACTGTGGATTCAGACTTGCCTTCAGCAGACTGCTCTGCAAGCACCCCCTCCCCCATGGGCATGAGAAATGTAATTTCCCCACGGAACCCTGCGTCAGTGAGCGGCACCTTTTGCCTTGAACTGTCCGCCGCAGGGAGCTGAGAAGGGTGTTTTTGTGTGTGACCCTTTGTTTCAGAACAAACGCTCACCTAGAATGGTCCGCCATCTAGGGCAAGGCTTGGGAGGCGCTGGGGCCCGTCTCAGAGCCGCCCGCTGCGTGTGTGTGCGCGCGCGTGCATGCGTGCCAAGTGGTCTGACCCGGAGAACGGCGGGTTCTTTCCCTGCCCCTTTGTCTCTGGAGGTTGGTGGTGGTGTTTTGGTGTCCTTCCCTGCCCAGTCACATGGTGAGAAGAAGAAAAACAAATTCTCATTTAAAATGAACAGACAGGGAAAACCAAGAACCTGTGAAAAGCCTTCCCAGGACACCAGGGTCAGTAATCTAGACGAGAAGCAAGGGGGGGTGATGTTTCTGAGGCTTTTATTGAGGGCTAAGGGCAGCTTGGTGGGTGCTGGTCCCTGATATGCCTGTAAGAGTAAATGCACCCCCCCAAGGCTGACTTGGCCACCCCATAAAGCGGGGTAGGAGCAGGTGCTGTCCTGCAGGGCTGTCACCCTCACAGCCCTCAGAAGTTGACACCGGAACCAGATGCCCCCTTTCAGATCAGCAAGGCCATGTGGCCGGCCCCAGTGCCTTGCCTCCGTCCTTCCAAACAAACTCTCGAGGGCTGTGCAGTGCCTCTGTGGGCATCAAAACCCCTGCTCGCTGAGAATAGACACCTGCCTTCAAGACACCTGCCTTGAAGCACAGAAGGAAACACGTAGGCTCATGTAACTGAGCAGCTTAGGGTACGGCAGCTTCAGGCATGGCTGGATCCAGATGTGCGCTGCACTGGCTGGCTAGGCATGGGTCAGGGGCTCCCTTGTGGAACTCAGGCAGTGGATCAAGTCTCCACAGTGGAAGGGAGAATAGAAGCTGTGCCGGCAAAAACAGGTGTCCGCTCCAACCCTCATTGTTGCTTGCCAAGCTCCCGTTTGTGCAGTGAGTCACCCCCACAGTGAGTGGTGAGAGAGTCAGGGAAGAGTCCTCACCTGGTCTGCTGGATGGCAGAGCCCTTCGCACTTGTCCTCCCGGTGTCAGAAAGGGAGATGCTCCGGGCAGCTTGGGTTGATGAATGTCCTGCCTGGGAGTTGTCCGCCAGAGACAGCAGGCTCCCGTGTTCTTGCCTGTCTTTTCCGTGTGCGTGAGAGCACACGCCAGGGCTACTGAGCAGGGACCACACATAAGGAACAAACGCACTGCAGGCAGGAAGGCAGAAAGGGGTTGTTATTTTTCTTTCCCCAAGGATTGAGCAAGATGAGCAAAGCTCTGCAGCCTTGCTTGTGCATTCTCCGCAAAATATAATAAAAAGCAGTGCAAACTGCCCCCCAACGTGTAATACCGTTCATATATTAAACATAATGTTCTAATAGGAATACTTCGTTTCATTATGTCAGCAGCCGAAGAAAGAGTAATCTAGCAGCTACGCTAATAAGGCAAATGGGAAAGTGGGGATGTTCCTTAGATTTAGACAGTGAAATCGACGTTGAACCACTTTGCCTCACTCACGGGCTTTTACTGTGTTTAATGAAAGCTCACGTCCTTACGTAAGGCATTGTTTAGAAAAAAAAAAAAAAAAGGGTCAGGAAGCCGTAAAGCTCTCGGTCATGTCTTCGCACCATGACCAGTGAGTTTAACAGTTGGGTTTCAAAGGACAGATTTTGGGTTTTCCCAGAAGTGAGCGTGGAATGGGCGCCAAAAGCTGGCTGTATGTCCTGGCCCTGCGGAAACCTGTGAGCACCAACCAGTGAGGCTCTAAAGGGGTGAACCCACACGCCAGCGAGTGAGGGGGTGATTCTAGTTAATATGACTGCGGAAAGGCCTGGGCCCCGCGGGAGACTAGTCGGCACCATAGTGGAGACAGGACTGGCTGCTGGGGGTCAGTGGTGGCAGTGGGGAGCCGGGGCAAGACCAGGTTCACCCTGGCCCACAATTCAAAGGCTACCTGCCTTCGCAGAAAGGAGTCCTATGTAGAACTTCAGAGATAAGCCATTCAACCAGCATTCATTGATCAGCCGCTGTGGGCCTGGCACTGTTCAGGGCCCCACGGCCAGTGAACGAGTGAACGAGACGGGCAAGGGCCCTGCCCTCACAGACTCACTGGTATGCGGGGAAACAGGCGCCATACAAGGAAATAGATACATTAGACAGTGCTACATGTTATAAAGGAAATAAGGCAGAATAAAGACAGAGAGTAGAGTGATGGAGGCAAGGGACTTCTTTAATTTAAAAAATTTTTAGCTCTGGCTGGTAGCACAGTGGATAAGGTGCCGGCCTGCGAACCCGGAGGTCGCAGGTTCGATTCCCCAGCCAGGGCACATAACCAGGTTGCAAACCAGGTCTCCAGTCAGGTCTGTGGCTGGAGGCAGGTGAAACACAACCATACATTGATGTCTCTCTCCTTCTCTGCCTGTCTCCCTTACCCTCTTTCTAAAAATAAATAAAATCTTTAAAAAAAAAAAAATTTTTTTATTCTATTGATCTTAGGAAGAGGAAGGCAGAAAGAGAGAGAGAGAGAGAGATGCTGTTTCACTTATGCAATCATTGGTTGACTTTTGTATATACCCTGACCAGGGATCGAACCCAAATCCTTACCGTCTCAGGATGATGCTCTGACCAACTGAGCTGCACGGCCAGGGCTGCCAGGGACCGCTTTTAGCCCACGTGGTTTGAGGAGGGGGCGTGTGAGCAGAGCTTGAACTCAGTGAAGTCTGCAGGTCTTTATTTCAGAGCGTCTCAACCTTCGGTCCGCCAAGAGCCCCGTGGGTTGTCTGTCCCGTGTTTTGTGAGCTGTCCTATAGAAAGGCTACATTTGGCAAGGGCATATGACCATGGAGTTTGGTTAGCCGGAGTGAAACAGGGTGACCACTGGGAGTTGACACGACACAAAGGAAGTGATTGCGGGGTCCCAGCGGCTTGTCCAAGCTCATGCCAGCTGGTCAGTAGAGGAGCCGGCACCAGACCCCAGGTCTGGAGTGACAACATGGGGTATACGCTGTCTCAGAAAGTGGTAGTGTTTCCTAAAAACACTAGCATGGAAGGCCCTACGCCTGGAATCTGAGGGTGGATGAGGAGACCAAGGGTCTCCTCTTAGGGGGCTGGCAGAGCTGCCTCTTTAGGGTTTCTGAGAACCCCTGAAGCGGAGCCCAGGCTGAGACCCATGGTGCTGGCCTGAGGAGGGCTGGCCACAGGCCCCGCTCTCTGGATCCTTCTTTTGCCCCCTTCGCCTGGGCTTGCGATGCTTGTTAGTGGCCAAACCGCGTAAGAGACCTGGTCTTCTGCATTCCAGCGCGAGACAGGCGTCTGTCATCCCAAGCCGCGGTCCCGGGGTTCAGAGCAGCCTCACCACCGCAAAGAAGAAGGCACAGAGCTGCAGAAGGCAGCCTTCGGGGCAGCGCACCCCCACAGAACGGGGCCAGCACACACCCCTCACCCCCCGCGCAAGCCTTGGGAAAGGGCAGGGGCCATGCTGTTTTCCACATAAAGGCAGCAGAGGCCCTGTACTGAAATCACAAGTCCCGGCCTTGCCCCTGGCTCTGTCTGGTGACAAATTGGCAGCTGACATCTTTGCTTCTGGCCCGAGTTCACCCCTTATTAAAAATGGCATCTTTATAACAGATTTCTGCAAGTCACAGGCAACAGGACACATCTCGTGTTTTGTACCAGCCATTCCCCTGGGGAGTGATTCGCCTGATACTATTATTTCAAAACAACCTTGCATTCTATATTGTTCCAATATTAGAATATCAAGTTTTCAATCTAGTCTTAATTACTAAGGGATGTCATTTTTTTTTTTTTTTTAGATAATATTTCTGCTACCGTACAGCTTCACTCCACAGTTAAGGAGCTGGGTTTTTAATTGGATCTTTCCTCTCTTCTTTTCAAATAGCCGAGAGGACCCATCTGTGCCCCCATGTTTGACTCAAGCCTAACCTGTAAGGCCAGGGGTTGCCCTGCCTCTGCCTTGTTCTCACCCGGCTGTTTAGCTTTGTGTCTTCATTAGGAAAAATAGGCACATGGTCAGCCAGCAACTGAATTTGAAACTGGCAAAGCCTCCTCCCACCAGCTCCCAGCCACGGTGACCCTTATGTCCACCAATAGGGACTTGGTTGAATGACTCAGAACCCATTCAGATGACCGGACACCCGACAGACAGTGTCAACCGCTGGGCAACACAGAGCCCACAGTATGATTCCATTTCAGGAAAAATGGCACACGTGGGCTCCCAGGTAAAAGGACTAAAATACCCACCACCATGTTGGACGGTGCTTCCCTCTAGGTGGTGGGGTGAGGGCTGATGTTCTTTGCTTCTCTTCGCTCAGCTGTGAGAGTTGGAACCCGTATGTGTTCCAGGAACAGGCCTTGGTTGGTCAGGGATGGAAAGGCCAGGGAAAGAGCGGGAGAGGAAGCTGCTGTTCCAACATGATCCACACTTAGAACAGAAACACAGGTGGAGGTCAAGATGATTTGGAAAAGTCCACAGATGAATTTTTTTTTCCATAGGTGACTTGTAATGTATGTTAAGAAAAAAATGTAGGGGTTGCATGAGGCCTATGTGATTGGGTCTCTGCTGCCCTCACTGATCATGTCCCCTACTCTCCCAGCTGTGTCCTCCATTCCAACCCCATTGGCTCCTCATCTCTCTGCTATACAAGGTGCCCCAGGGCCTTTGCACCTGCCATCCTCTGCCTGAAATGCTCTTCCTCACCTAAAAGTAATTATGGATATTTTGTTAAGCATCCTTGCACATTGTCTTTTCTCTCTCCCTCCTGCCTCTGTTCCCCTCCTCCCACCAGCACCACCCTCAAAACATAGTTTTATAAACATGGCTGCATCGGACAACTATTAGACCATACCTGGTGTTTTCATTTCAATTTCATTTCATTTCAATCCTGTCTGGGTCCAGTGTTCTGTAGCTCCTACGGAGCCCCTAGTTGCTGGCGTGTGGCTCATTAACCCTCTGGCACCTTCACTGTTCACTGTTTGATTATGAACGTGTCCTACAAAACCAGGGTGTTTCTTCTCTACCTCCACTGGGGACGGGTGTGACTCCAAAACTGTGTCCCGCTTGCTGACCAGGTCCCGCTGGTGATAAGGAACGTTGTCAGTGGTTACATGGGTGCAGTACTGAGCACTGACCCTAACCTGGGCAGCCTGCGTGGGCCCCTCCAGCTATGATCAGAAATGCGTTTTATGGCATCATTAAGCAGCCCCCAAATCAGGAAATGGAGCTTTTCAACCCACTCCTCATCCTGTGACGCCCAGCAGGTACACGAGCAGACGCTCCGCTCCAGTCCAGAGAATCCCCACTTCCTGGCTGTGAACCAAGCCGCCCCCTCCCAGCTCCACAGCCTTCCTGCTCCGTGCCCCTGAATGACTTCCTCTCCTCAAGAGGACAGACACAGGACACCTGACTGACTGCACTTTCCCCTCTGCCCCACTCACCAAGTATAGCAATCCCAGCTAAACAGACTGCACCTCGTTGTGCCAGGCACTCTTCCTTGGGTGAGTTCATTCTTCTTGACCCTGACCGTGACCCCAAGAGAAGAGTTAGCATTGCAGACCCACCTCCACCAACAGTTAAGGACACTGAAGTCACACAGCTCGAGTCTGGCTCCCAGAACTGCCCCTGTGTCAGGATCGTTAATGAGACCGAGGTGGAGGGTGGAAAGAGGCCCGGGGCAGGGGGTCAGGTTCCGATAAAGGGAGGCAGAAGAGGAGCATTAACCCAGCTGAGAGCTGGAGCAGAAAATCGTGTTGTAGCCGCCGAGGACCTGGAGGTTCACGAGCCTCCAGAAAGCGGGGGAAACTCTGCGTGCGGGTGCTTTTGTCACAACCTCAGAGATGTCTGTGATTCCGAGGAGAGTGGCTGCTGGGCCAGATGATCCTCCGAGGTCCCTTCCAGCTCCCAAGCCCGTGGCTCTGTGACCATATAAGGCCACTGTGCCCAGGGAGACTCACGGAGGCTGAGCGCAGTCCTGCCTGCGGGGGGAGCAGAGAGCAGGGGGCCCAGGCAGCACAGGGGAGCCCCGGACAGGGAGGCCAGGGGTCTCTCCCCTGGGCGGCCTCTTCCCAGGAAGCCCAGATCCTCTCTGGTGGGCATGGTGCCACTCGCCCCCACCTTCCGTATCCACGAGCGATCTGCCTCACTGCATTGCCAGGTTTCCAGAGTCCAGCCGGCGGCTCCTGTCCAAAGCCGGACGCTCAGGCCTGCCCGCGCCAGCCTTGGCTGTGCTCAGGCTTCTTCTGGCTCGGAGGCTCGGAACACATCTCGGCGCCCCCTGAGCGCTGGGTGGGCATAGGCTTGGCCTCCTTTTGCTGACTTGGCTCCGCAGGCGTAAAAAGCTGCCAGATTCCCACCCTGACACGCGCAGGCACGTGCATAAACACACACACACACCACTGCCCCCCCCTTAGTGACCTCCTTGGAGAGGGGTGGTCTCATGCACCTGCGTACTCCTGGCTGGTGTAGTGTGTCCCACTTTCTCAGGGTGCTGTCCACAGCCAACCCTGTGCCAGGGGGCATGGAGAGGGGGGACCAAGGTGTGATCATCTGACCTCCATGGCTCGACAGGCTGGTGATAAAGACAGAAAACTAACAAACAAGTCTACCCAGAGATGACCTCCGACTTACTGTTGTCATCAAGGTACAGAACATGTTTCGGTCATAACGCTGTTGGTTGTCAGTGACAGAAGCTCAAGTCAAATTAATTTATACAAAAAATAAGAAGGAATTGTTTGGCTGACCTCACTCCCCAGGGCAGGGACAGCCGGCTTCAGGCATGGCTGGATCCAGTGGCTCAAGTGATGTCTCCGGGACTTGGTTTTGCCCTGCCACTCAACCCCATAGATGAAGAGGAGTGTATCTGGGGCTACGGCAGTGTGACACCCCACTGGCTGTGGCTGAGGTGTCCCATGCAGCC
Source organism: Noctilio leporinus (assembly GCA_004026585.1). Classification (NCBI taxonomy): domain Eukaryota; kingdom Metazoa; phylum Chordata; class Mammalia; order Chiroptera; family Noctilionidae; genus Noctilio; species Noctilio leporinus. The sequence goes on from PVIW01004883.1 coordinate 115,390, forward strand.
TTGTCTCCTTCAGGACTCAGCCCTGGGCTGTCACAAGAGACCAGCCTGCCCTGGACCGTTTCTCCAACCTTAAGCCAGACACCTCTTTTCCTTGCCTCACACTCCTTGGGGTGACATTGTAGGAGGCGTTCCGGCGCTCAGTTTGTGTGAAACCCTGCACTCTCGGGGAACCTGGGTATAGGGACCCACAGCAGAAGCGGCCCACTCTCCCACATCTAAAAACACTTGTTTCGTGTGTCTTGTCCAGTTTTCTAGTTGTTTTCAGTGGGACCTTTGAGGTCCCCATGGGGCAGTGCACCCTGATCTAGACTGGGCGTGTCCTCTCTCAAGAGATTTGTACCAAAATGTATTTACCACTAACAAAAATTAGCAAGAAGTCAAGAGGGTCCTTCCGTTCTGTTGCTTAGAGAAGAACTCAGGAGAAGACCCACAGCCCAGCAGAGAACTTAGGATAGGACCCACAACCCAGCACCAAGTCGAATTTTGCAACAGGAATCATGAATAACCATCACCTGATAAAAGGATAAATGTGGTATGTCCAATAAAAATAAACGAAGCACTGATGCATGATCTAACAGGGATGAATCTTGAAAACATGATGCTAAATGAAAGAAACTAGTCACAAAAGGCTACATCTCATGTAACTCTATTTATATGAAATGCCCAGAATAGGCAACTTTTATAAACACCGAATGCAGATTAGCAGTTGCTTGTGGCTGGGGTAGGGGTTGGGGGCGTGGCTGCCCATGGGTTTCTTTGGACAAAAATGTCCCAAAATTACTCTGGCTGGTAGCACAGTGGTTAAGGCGCTGGCCTGCGAACCCAAAGGTCGCAGGTTCGATTCCCCAGCCAGGGCACATAACCAGGTTGCAAACCAGGTCTCCAGTCAGGTCTGTGGCTGGAGGCAAGTGAAACGCAACCATACATTGATGTCTCTCTCCCTCTCTGCCTCTCTCCCTTCCCCTCTTTCTAAAAATAATGAAATAAAATATTTTTTTAAAAAATGTCCTAAAATTAGATTGGGGTGCTTGTGCCCAATCTTTAGAAAGCACAAAAAAAAAAAAAAACATCGAATCACACACTTTAAATGGGTGGGGTCGGGTATGATTTGTATCCCAATAAAGCAGTTTTTATAAAAGGGTTAATTAGCCACATTGCTGAACTGATCTCTGTTTCACATGCCATTTGGTCTCAGGCAGAAAAACGTGACCACAGAAGCGTGTACACAGTTTGCGAGGGAACAACTAATGTTGGAGGTTAGTCTTAAAATCCACGCTGGTTCTGTTAAGTACTCCAACCACAGCAAGGTTCCTGCAAATTTTTGGTTGTACCTCCTCTTTCTAGTACCTTCTCCTGGCCGGCACCTGGTCGGCAGGGAGCTGCACTGAGTGGCCACCACCTGCAGGGAGAGGGGACATTCCAGCATGTGTAGCCCTGACCCTATCTCAGAGGGACCTGGGAACGGGGGACAGGGAGTGCATGGCCAATGAGGACTGTGATGTCACCCCGTGGCCTCATGCCTCTGTGCAGACTCATCAGAATGAGGGTGCCAGGATGTTCAGGTCCCAGTCACAATGCTTCCGCTGACTGTTTTCTGTTGCCAAAGATGAAGGTGCTTCACTGGGAGTGAGTCCCCTTCCCTCCTGTGAAAGAAAGACGAGTTACTCCTTCACAGGCGTCCCACAAGGGGGTCATCAACTGTACACCCCGAGCTTTGCTAAGAAATACGAATGGCTAATGTTTGTTGAATACGGAATGCGTGTGCCCTCCCGTCCCCAAGTGCTTTCAAGCGTTACCAACACCGCGTTGACTGATGTTTTTTTCATGTACATATAGAAAATATAAAAAGGCTGCATTTCTTTTTGCAACTCATCTGTGTTTCTGATTAATTTTTCCGTAATCCAGGTAGATTTTCCCTTCAGACCTCCCGGTGCTGATGCAGTCGTGTGGTAACTCAGCACCCACGTTGACTCACCCTCAGCCAACTAGGCCCTGGGCCCTGCACTCATCAGCTGTGCTCTGTGTGGTTCTCCTCCAGGATCATCCATGAAGACGGCTTCTCTGGCGAGGACGTGAAACAGTACAAGCCTGTGGTCTACAGCAACACCATCCAGTCCCTGGCAGCCATCGTCCGGGCCATGGACACTTTGGGCATCGAATACGGTGATAAGGAGAGAAAGGTAGGCCAGTCTGGGTGCCCTCCTATGTCGTCACGATAATGCCAGGCTGCCGGGCGGGGACAGAAGAGACCGTGCTGTGCGTGAGAGAGAGGGCTCTGTCCCCACCGCAGCTGGCAGGCCAGTCCGGACCTGGCAAGTGTCAACAGGGGCCTCGCTGGTGGGCAAGCTTCCCAGCGAGGTCGCCAACAAAGACAACGGCTGAAGAATGCCAGAGCGTATTTTGCAGATGAGAGGTGGTGATGGTTCTAAATCGGGATTCCCACAACATTGTTCAATACTTACCCTTGGGCAGCTAACTTGAACAGAGAAAATAGTTCTTAAATCTAACAGCCCTACCTGGCCACCATCCCCTCCTTAGGGGAGCTTTCCTTGCCCTGGGTGGGGGGGTGGGGGTGCACGGCCATGAGGATTGAGTCGTCCTTTGCACCGAAGTGTGTGTTTTCTGTCTCTCAGGGGTGAATCTCAGCACCTAGGCACCCCCCACTCCCACCCACTTCCTGTAGGAAGTGGCTGTCCTAGAACAGGGGCTGTTTTTCACTTGAGTTTCCAGGCGTCTGGTAAGTGGTGGATGGAAAAAGTATATAAAAGCCTTTTATTTGCAAACATCCGCATTAACTGTAAGACTGAACTTTATACAACGGCACTGGCAAGCTAAATCAAAGGGAGGGAGGGAGGTGAGAAGGGAGGGAAAACAGCCTCAGAGAATTCTATCCAGAAGCAACTCTTGTCCCCTGGTGGGACTCAGGACCCCAGCATCCCTCTCCCCCTGTGACCTGGAGAATGAAGGGGAGCTGGTGGGGGCCTCCCAGAGCTTGGGCCCCCCAGGGAGCCCGCAGGTGGAGAGCCCTGATCTCTGATGACCACGTGACTTACTTATGCCTTATTTGCACACCCTGCCTTTGCTAAAAATCACCTCTGTCTCGTGGGAAAACAACCCTCACCTCCTCTGGCTCAGATAGTCCACCAGTGACAGGCAGCTGAGATGTAAAATTCGGTGTTTTACGCACCGAATTCTAATTCCACGGTACAGCGTCTTCCCAGCTCAGGCGCTGGGCCCTCCAGGTCCAGGGTAGTCAGGTGACAGAGTGTGTCCCAGGCCAGCCTGGGGCAGGGAGCAGGGCGCTGGCAGGAGAGCCTGTCCCTCCTCCTCCAGGAGACAGAGCGGGTTCTGCAGCGGAAGCCCTCCCCCACGAGAGCGCAGGCCCAGGTGGGGTCCCAGAGCCGGACCTGGGGAAAGGAGAGCACAGCTTGCTCTCCAGCCTCCACTGAGGACTGGCAGTGAAGTGGACACAGTGCTGGCCCTGGGGGTACGGAACGAGCACAGTGGGAGCGGCGCCCAGAGAAAGCAGACGATCAGCGGACGCCTACTCAGATCGGTGCAGTAGCCCATTTCAGCAGCCCTGGCCACAGCAGTCACCAACAGCTGCCTTTTATTGAGCAGTTACTAGTTGCCAGGCACTGTGCTGCGCACGTGACATGCATTAACTTATTTCCATTAGCTCGGGCCTTAAAGCCCAGAGCAGAAAATGCCTGGTCTCATCTTCAGACCCAGAACAGGCCATAGGCCTTTGCTCTCTGTCTACCGGTTAGCCAAAGAGAAAGACAGCAGGGGACCTGAAACCCCGTTAACCAGAAGGCAGACAGTGCAAAGGGCTCGTGTGTCCACTGCACAGCCCTACACACACGTGCACACAGCCTTCGGGATCTTCCAAGAGTGCGTGTGCTCACTGGCGTGCCTACCCTCCCCCACAACCAACACGTCCCTCCCCCAAATCTCCCGCCCTGATTATAACCCAGAACAGTCCGTGTGACTTTGGAATGCTTTTCTTCTTCCGTTTTGGAAAACATTCATTGTTCCTGGGGGATTCTTTTTCTCCGTTTTAGTGTCCTGAATAGAGAACTGATTGCTTGGGAATCGCTAGGAATGTAATAAATTAAGGACTATACTGCGGTGCTCCTGGGGCCTCCAGGGCTGTTCCTCTGTTTCGTTTCCTGGTAAAGACAGCCCTCAAGTAGGAGGTCAGGGGTGACTCCCTTGGAAAGGAGAACGGGGGCAGAGAGGGGACTCCGGGCCTAGGCCACTGCACAGGGTGGAGTTGGGGCCCAGCTCTGCTACTGCAGGTGGCATCAAAGTGTCTGTGTTCGTTGTACAGGTACTTGACCCTCATAAAACCGCAGTGCATATGGTTCAGGTCCAGCACGGAGTTCCTATTCAATGGGCACCATCCAGTCAGGCAAGGTGTTAAATCGTTAAAAGGATCCCATATTTTCCTAAGTTTCTCTAAAAATTTGAAAACGAACCCAAAGGACAACTCCCACTGCTTTTCTCCGGTAGCCTTTCTGTCCCCCTCAC
>PVIW01004884.1:0-56551 GCA_004026585.1 Noctilio leporinus
AAGGACAAATATCATATGATCTCACCCATTACGGGACAATAATGAGCAAAACTAACAACAAGCAAAACAGAACCAAATATATGAATACAGTGAATAGGCCTTCAGTGGTCAGGGGGGAAGGGGTTGTGGGGAGGGGGGAGGCAGAGGCAAGAAAGGGGAGCAGCTTAGACAAGAACCTAGTATAAAGGAACCATGGACATGGACAACAGGTGGGATTGACTTTGGGGGGAATGGGTGGGTGGGGAGGGGGACAGAGGGGAGTAAAAAGGGGATGGATGCAATACAACAACAATAAAATTAAAAAAAAAAAAAAAAGAAAAAAATGTAAAAAGAAAAAAAGAATTAGCACACACTTAGAGGCCTGAACACACCTATTAGTAGCTCACAGTTCTACATATATGTCCCATGTTGGGACATGCCTGGCTGGCTATTGTGCTCTGGGTCCCAAAGGCTGCAGTCAAGGTATTGGTCAGATTGAGTTTAGTTGGAAGCTCTGGAGAAGAATCTGCTTCCAAGCTCATTCATGTTGTTGGTGGAATTCAGTTCCTTTTAGTCGTAGGACTGAGGTACCTGTTTTCCAGCTGGCTGTCTGGCAGTGACCACTTCAGCTTCTAAACAATGGTCACATTCTCTCTGCCATGTTCCCCTTCATCGACAGTTAGCAATGTAGACTCTCAAAAACTCAAATGGGATCTCTCACATTTTAAACCTCTTTCTCCAAGTAGATTCTAGTACCTTGTAAGGGATCATCTGATGGGGCTCATCCAGGATGATCTCCTTTTTTTAAACTCCCCTGTGCCATGCAACATACCTAATCATCAGAGTGAACACCTCATTGGATGTACTGGTCCCTGTCACACTCAAGAGGTGACCATTAGACCATTTGATTAAATAGCTGAGTACTATAATCTAGCTTCATTGACATGTAAAACTGTCACGTCATACAGCTTACCCATTTAAAGTGTATAACTCAGTTCTGAACAGGTAGCTCATTTGGTTAGATCATTGTCCCGATATGCTAAAGTTGCAGGTTTGATCCCCAGTCAGTGCACATACAAGAAGCAACCAATGAGTACATAAATAAGTGAAACAACAATTTGATGTTACCCCCCCTCTAAAAAAAATAAATAAAAAATTTTAACTGTACAGTTCAATGGTTTTTATTCTATTCACAGAATTATGCAACCACCATTGCAATCAATTTAAAACCATTTTTATCATTTCCAGAAGAAATCTGATACTTATTAGCAGTCAATGAATGTTACCCCACTTATTCTTGTCAGCCTTAGGGAACCACTAATCTCTTTAATCTCGATGAATTTGTGTATTCTGGATATTTTATATAAATTGAAGCATAGAATTGTAGTCTTTTGTGACTGGCTCCTTTCCCTATGCATAATATTTTCAAGGTTCATTCATGTTGTAGCATGTTACATACCTCATTTTAAAATAATTTTCCATTATAAGAGTATACCACGTTTTGTTTATCCATTCATCACTTCCTGGACATTAGGGTGTTTCTAGCTTTTTGCTTGTTGCATGATGCTTCCACGAATATTCACACGCAAGTTTATGTGTGGATGTATTTCCATTACTTTGGGGATGGATTATCAAGGTCCAATGGCAACTATGTTATTTAACCTTTTGAGGGACTGCCAGACTTTTAAAACCGCCACGCTGTTTTGTATTCCCCGACCCCCCAGCTTTGTCCAACACCGGTGGGAAGTGGTATCTTACTATGGTTTTGATTTGCAATTTCTTCTTGACCAATGATGCTGAACATTTTCTTATGTGCTTTTGGCCACTTGTATGTCTTTTTTGGAGAAATGTCTATTGTGTTCTTTGCCCATTGTTAAATTGGGGAATTGGTTCTTTTATTATTGAACTGTAAGAGTTCTTTATATATTCTGAATACAAATCCCATCTCAAAAATTGATTTACAGTTATTTTCTCCCATTCTGTGGGTTGTCTTTTCACCTTTTTGATAGTGTCCTTTGATTCACAAAAGGTTTTAATTTTGATGACATCCTATCGACTTTTTATTGTTTCTTGCACTGTTGATGACAGTTCTGTGAAACGATGCATAATGTAAGATCCCAAAGATTTTTGCCTATCTTTTCTTCTAAGATTTTAAAGTTTTGCCCTGGCTGGGTAGCTCAGTTGGTTATAGAGCATTGTGCTGATACTCCAAAGTTTTGGGTTTGATTCCTGGTCAGGGCACATACAAGAAGCAATGAATGAATTTATAAGTAAGTGGAATAACAGATTGATGTTTTTTTTTTTTTTTTCTCTGTCTCTCTTGCCCTTCCTCTCTCTCTAAAATCAAAAAATAAAAATTAAAAAGAAGAGTCTAATAGTTTTAGCTTTCACATTTAGGTCTTTGATCTGTTTTGATTTGCCTTTTATGTGTGTTATAAGAAAGGGACTTAATTCTTTTGCAATTGTATGTAGGTCTTCTAACACATTTGTTGAAAAGACTTTTTTTCCCAGTGGATTTGGTTTTCGTTTTGCATATTTTAATTTTCATCTTTAGCAGTTGTATTTTATTCATTCTTTATTTTCCAGTTCTCTCTTGAGTACATGAATATTTCTTTGAACAACTTTTAAAAATCTTTTTCTACTCATTCCATCTTCTGTGCCATTTCTTTGTCTGTTCCTGTTGATTTGTATTTTATTTTTACTGATTATGGATCAAAATTTCCAGCTCAGTTACTTTGTATAGTATCCTAGGCATTGTGACTTTTGTAGTTTCTCATGTAATTTTGTTGAATTGCTTTTAGTGTGTTGAACTTCATTCTGGTATGCAGTTATGTTGCATGGGATCTATATGATGAATTAAAAATTTTTAAAAGTTTGTCAGGACCTGTACATAGCAGCCCCAAGTCATTTCCATGAAGAGGCCCTTTTTGTGGGCTCTGTACAACCCCCTTTGTATTAGGAGATCTCTCCACTCGTCCTAGTGGGAATACAAACTATTTCCAGTCCTGTGTGAGGTGCTGGCATTTTTAACCTACTGTTTTCTGGTGGTTCTTTCTCCGCATTCCTGGAGTTTTACATTGTGATTCATTCATTATTTGGTCAGATTCAATCCCCTCTGTAGGTTGCTGTGTACAGCTCCCTCATGTCATCTTTGGTAGCCACCATGGCCTCCATGAACCTTGACCTTTGTTTCCTTACCTAGATGAAATGCCTGGCCTTTGTTTGGGTTTCCCTGCCTGAGTTGCATCTTCTAATCTGCTTACAGGTAGCAAGCAGGCCGGGTTGTTCTCTATCTCTGGCATGCCTTCCCTGAGCTGCCTGTAGTTGTCATCTGTAGTTATCTGAGTGGTTAATCCTTCCTTCATGGGCAGAAGGGGAAGCCTTCTATCTGTGTGTTTGTATTTGCAATTAATCTTTTGAAACCGCATGTAGGTCTCCTGGTTTTGTTTGTTTTAGTTTGTTATTTTAAATCTAGTTTGACAATCCCTGTTCTTTGTCAGAGTGTGTAGTCATTTAAGGTTTAATATAATGTTGATTGGTATTATAGAGTTTGCCATACTGTTATGGTTCATGTTTAACATTTTTCCTTTATTCTTTCTTCTGTTGTTTGTTCCTCCTTTTGCCATTTTTTGGATTAATTGAGTGTTTTTGAAGTCCATTTTTTATTACTTTAATTGGATTTTTAGCTATACCTCTTTTGTGGTTTTTTTAGTGACTGCTGTAGTGATTATAATAGTCACCTTTATGTTATCACAGTCTACTTTGAATCAGTATTATACTACTTCATGTCTAAGGTAAGAATATTACAATAGTGTAATTCTGTTTATTTTTCCTGTCATTTGTGCAGTTATTGCCATATATTTTACTTCTCTGTATGTTATTGACCATACAATACATCATTATTTTTGCTTTAAACAATTTTCTTGTAAAAATGATAAGAAACATCTTTTTGTTTACCCCTATATTGATCACTTTTTATGATCTTCATTTTTTTCCTGTAGATCTGAAATTCCTTCTGCTGTATATCTTTAGCTTGATGAGCTTCATATTAGTGTTTTTCCTCTTGTGACATTAAATCATCATAGCTTTCATCTATGAAAAATACTTTTATTTGTGTATGTGTGTCTTTATATCTGAAGGATATTTTTTATTGGAAAAAGCATCCTGTTGACAGATACAATTTTCAATAATTTGAAAATATAATTTTCTTCCGGCTTCCTCCATTTCTGTTAAGTATTTCTCGGTTTGTTGTTTATCTTTAAAAGCAGTATGTCTTTCTTTCCTCTGACTTTTTTAAACAGATTTTCTTTGTGTATTTGGATGCTAACAATTTTAATATGATGTACCTAAGTATCAGTTTTGTTTTCCATCGAGAGTGTGAATTTTTGGCTTATTTACTCTGTGGTTTCATGGTTTTCATGAGTTTTGTAAAATTTTTTTGCCATTATCTCCATGGATACTGCATTCATTCGATGGTGTCACTCTGACTTCTATTTCTAGGAGTTCACTTTACTTAAATTAGGCTTTTTCACTATATCCCTAATTTTCCTTACTGACTTCTCTACATTTTAGATCCCTGCATCTCCTTCAATCTTTATTTCCGTTTATGAATTACTTCTTTGGATATTTCTAATTGTCTCTTAAATCTATGTTTCAGTTGTTTATTACAATTTAACATGTCACCCCAGCTCACTGTATTAAAGCTGTTTTATTCATGATTCTGCAGCATCTATTTTTGCTGATTTCTTTTAAACAGTTCTTTTAGTTTCTCCTGTTTCTCCTCATGTGACTACGGTTATCTGGCAGCTTGACTGGTTTTGGGTGGTCTCAGATGCTTCACTCACCTGCCTGGTGGCATGTGAGCTGATTGGTTGATTCCAGGAGACCTCAGCTGCAAATTAATGTTCTCTGCTGCAGTTGGCCTATTATCACCCAAGAGTATATATAGACCATGCTTTTTCGCATGGTATTCTTAGAGTAGAATCCAAGAGGGAGAGAGCAGAGTATACATACCTTTGAGGTTTAAGCCAAAAACATGAAAAAATATTTATTTCCTAGAGAGGGAAGGGGGAAAGAAAGAGAAGGAGGGAAACATTAATTTGAAAGAGAAACATGAATTGGTTGCTTCTCAAATGCACCCTGACCAGGGACTGAACCTGCAACCCAGGCATCTGCCCTGACTTGGAACCAAACCAATGGCCTTTCGCTTTGTGGAATGATGCCCAACCAACCGAACCACACCAGTCAGGGTTAAGCGAGAATTTCTGTACCATCACTTACTTCTGTTGTTCTGAGAAAGTCTTAATGCCAGACCATGTTCAAAGGGTGGGAAAAATTCCACTTGGTTTTTGATGACAGCAAGGATAAAGTAACAGAAATATTGTACATACAGAGATGGCAAAATTTGTGCAAATTATTTTTCAGCTCATTTCATTCGTTCTATGTTGTTTGTTTGTTTATTGATATACTCATATACTATAAAACCCACCATTTTAAAGTATACAATTCAGTGGTTTTTAATATGATCAGTAGGTGTGCACCTGTCATCATTATATAGTTTCAGAACATTTTAATACCCCACGAACAAAACCCTGCACCCTTTAACATTCACTACCTGTTCTTCCTTCCCCCAGCATCTGAAAACCACTAATTTACTTTTTTCCTCTGTGGATTTGTCTTTTATGGGCATTTTACCTACATGCAATCTTACATTTTCTTTTGTATCGGGCTTCTTTCACTGCATAGGTTTTTGAGGTTCTTCAACATTATAGCATATATCAGTATTTTTATGGTTGAATAACATTCAATTGCATAACAGATATCTACAGTTCATCAGTTGATGGGTCTTTGACTTATTTCTGCTCTTGTGAATGATGTCAATATGAGCATTTTAATGTTTTTATGCTTTATTTGTTGTACATACATAGGAGTATAATTCTTAGTCATATGATAAAGCCATGTTTAACTTTTTGGGGGACTGTCAGAAGGTTTTCTAGAGGTGCTGCACCATTTTAAATTGCCACCAGCAGCGTATGAGGGGTCTAATTACTCTACCCTCACTATCATGATTAATATCCATCTTTTTAATTATTGGGCTCTTAGTAGGTGTGAAGTAGTAGCTTATTGTGGGTTTGAATTTCTGCTTTTTTTTTCATGTGCTTATTAGCCACTCATATATCTTCTTTGGAAAGCATCTGTTGAATCGTTTGTTCATTAAACTTTTTATTAATTATAGAAATGTAAGAGTTACTTATGTGTTGTGGTACTAGACCCTTATCAGAGATATGGTCTCAAAAATTTTCTCCTGTTCTGTGGATTGTCTCTTCACTTTCTTGACAGTATACTTTGAGACATAAAAGTTTTAAAGAAAATTTTGATGATGTCCAATATATCTGTTTTTTTTTTTTCCTATTGGTTGTTTGTGATTTTGGTGTCAGATCTAAGAAACTTATCTAATCTAGAGTAATGAAGATTTACATCTATATTTTCTTATAACAATTTTATAATCTTAGCTTTAACTCTTTGGTCCACAACTAGTTTTTGCTATATATGGTGTAATGTATGGGTCCAAATTCGTTCTTCTGTATGTGCGTATCAAGCTGTTCTGGCACCATTTGCTGATAAGGCAATAGTGTTCCCTGTTTAGTGATCTTGGCACCCTTGTTAGAAATCAGTTGACCTCAGATCTATGGGATTGTTTCTGGACCACATTCTATTGCAGTGATCGATACGTCTATTCTTATGCCAATACCATTGTGGTTTGATTACCATATCTTTGGAGTATGTTTTGAAACTGGGACATTAGTCATTCAGTTTTCTTCTTTACCAAGGTTGTTTTGGCTAGTCTGGGTCCTTGGTGATTTAATATGCATTTTAGAATCCACTTCTCTATTTCTATAAAAGTCTGTTGGAATTTGATAGATAGTGCATTAAATTTGTAGATCAGTTGGAAAGAATTGCTATTTTTTAAAAAAGATTTTATTTATTATTTTCAGAGAGAGAGGAAGGGAGAGAGGCAGAGAAGGAGAGAGACATTAGTGTATGGTTGCCTTTCACCTGTCTCCAGCTATGGACCTGGCTGGAGACCTGGCTAGCAACCTGGTTCATGTGCCCTGGCTGGGAATTGAACTAACGGCTTTTGGGTTCGTAGGTTGGTGCCTTATCCACTGTGCCACCAGTCAGGTTGAATTGCTATCTTAATGATGTCATCTTCCAATTCATGAATACAGAATCTCTTTCCATCAATTTATTTCAACAGTGTTTTATAGTTTTCAATGTACAAGCCCTAAATTTCTTTGGTTAAATGTATTCCAAGTTATTTAATTTTTTTCTGATGCTATTGTAAATTGTATTGTTTTCTTAATTATTTTTGAAATAATTTTCTGTATGGTTAATTGTAACTGTGTAGATAAACAACAAAACTGATTTCTCTATAGTAGTTGATCTTTTATCCTACAACATTTCTGAAATCATTTGTCAACTTAATTACTTTTTTATGGATTCCTTTGGGTTTTATAAGATCATCTACAAATAGAGCTAGTTTTATATCTTCTTTTAAGTTTGGAATTTTTCATTTCTTTTTCTTGCCTTATTTCCCTGTCCACAACCTCCGATAGACTATTGAATAGAAGTAACAAGATTTTTCTCTTATTCCTGATATTAAAAGGATAGCTTTCAGTCTTTCACTATTAAATATGATATTAGCTATGAAATTTTGACACATACTTTTTATCAGATTGAGAAAGTTCCTTTCTATTCTTAATTTGTTGAGTATCATCTATTGAGGTAGATGATCATGTGAATTTTTCTCCCTTTAATTCTCTATTAGTATAATGTATTACTTGGTTTATTTTCATATGTTTGAAGAATCTTGCATTCCTGGGATAGATTTCAGTTAGTCCTGGTCCATAGTCCTTTTCATATGCTAGTTGATTCAGTTTGCTAGTATTATGTTAAGGATTTTCACACCCATAGTCATAAGAGATATTAGTCTCTATATCTGAACAAGACTTTGTCTTGTTTTTGATTAAGGTAATATTGGCTTCATAGAATGAGTTAGGAAGTATCTCCTTTGTTTCTCTGTTTTGGAAGTGTTTGTAAATAACCAGTGTTCATTTTTCTTTAACCATTTGGTAGAATTCACTAGTTAAGCCTGTTGATCTTGGGTTATACTTTTCTGACACTGCTGATTGCTAACTCAATCTCTATTGTTATAGCCTATTTATATTTTCTGTTTTGTTCTTGAGTCAGTTTTGGTTGTTAGAGACTTTCTAAGAATTTACCCATTTTATCTAGGTTATCTAATTTACTGGCATAGAATTGTTTATATTGTTTTTTTTTTTTTTTTTAATAATGCTTACTCCCACTCTGTAGTATGTCTTCTTTTTCATTCTTGATGTTAATAATTTTTATTTTCTCCATTTTATTTTATGTTTTTTTGTCAGTAATTAAAGTTTTATCAATTTCATTCATCATTACAAAGAACAAACTTTTGGCTTTATTGAAATTTTAATTTTTTTCCTACTCTGTATTTCATGTTTTCACCCTAATATTTATAGCTATTTTTCTGCGTGCTTTAAGTTTAGTGTTCTATATATTTTTTAGTTTCTTAAGGTGCTAAGTTAGATTGATTTGAGACTTCTTTTTTTTTTTTTTTTTTTTTTTTAAGTAGACTTATACAACTATAAATTTCTTTCTGAGCAGTGTTTTTGCTTCATTCTGTAAGTTTTGATATGTTTTTGTTTTCACTTTCCTGGAAGCAATTTCCCTGTGATTTATTGTTTTGGCCCACTGGTTATTTGGGAATGTTATTTAATTTTAACATACTTGTGATTTGTCCATTTTTTTGTTATTGATTTTAATTTAATTCAGTTGTGGTTAAGAACATGTGTTATCTGATTTCAGTCCTTTTAAATTTATTGATGTTTGTTTTACAATGTAATATAAAGTGTATCCTGGATAGCATTTCATGTGCACTTGAGAAAAATATATTCTGAAGCTCTTGTGTGGATTCTTCAATTTATGTCTGTTTGGTCCAGTTGCTTTACAGCATTAAGTATTCTGTTCCCTTGATGACCTTCTGTCTAGTTATTTTATTCATTATTAAAAGTGTAATACTGAAGTCTACAATGATTATTGTTAAACTGAGTATTTCTTTTTAATTTCTAAGTGTTTTCTTAGTGTATTTTGATGTTCTGTTATTGGGTGCGTGTGTGTTTACAAATTTTGTGTATTCTTGATGGATTATTTTTAAAAATTGTATGATGTTCCTGTTTATCTCTGTTTTAACATTTTTAAAAGCCTACTTACCTGATATTTGTATAGCCATTCTACTATTGGTTTCTGTTTGAATAATGTATCTTTTTCCATCCATTCATTTTCCAATCTATTTGTATATTGGGGTGTGTCTCCTATAGACATTACATAGATCTTTGTTTTCCATCCAACCTCTGCCTTTTTATTGAATTGTTTTAGCCATTCATACAGGGTGCGTGTGATAAATTTGCAATAACGTTACATCTCCTTACTTTATATACTTCTTATTAATTTTCAAAAACTATATTTCTAAGGTTATGATTTAACATCATTGTTTCTGATATAAAGTAATAAAATCTGAGAGCAATTGTCATGTTGAAGGAATTTGATGTTAGAGCAACCATAATTTCTGGACTGTGTATAGGGTGAACTAACTGCTAAGGAAATTGTGGGCTTCAGTAACATCCCTTTACGTATAGTTTACAACCTCAAGAGGTATATGATGCTGATCCTGATGTTGCCACACCAAGAAGGAAAATGCATAAGGTACGCAAGGATCACACAAGTCCAGATACTGTACACAGAATCCAGGAGATCATCATTGAAGATCCAGGAAAGTCAATGCACGCCATAGCAAGAGAACTACAGATGTTGGATGCAATGGTTCGCAAGATTATTGCTGAAGATATCAGATACAGATTATATGTTCTTAGAAGAGGCCAGTTGATGACACAGCAGACAAAGGAAAGGCACTTTGAAAAAGCAAGGACACTGCTAAGAAAATTGAAAAATCTAGAAGGAAAAAACCCTTCTGATTTTCTTCTCCGATGAAAAGAAGTTTCAGCAGGACCAAATAGTCAACAGAAGAAACAACAGGTGGCTCTGTGAGAATCTTAATGAAGTCCCAATTGTTGTGAAAATGAAATTTCCTGCTACAGTGATGGTGTTAGGTGTTGTCAGCAATGAAGGAAATATCATGACCCCACATTTTTTCCCACAAGGCTTGAAGGTGACTGCTGATGTTTACCTTGATGTTTTGAGAGAAGTAGTTGTACTCTGGATGAAGCAAGTTGCAAATGGACATCATTTATGTTCCAACAAGATGGTGCACCAGCATGTAATGCCAAAAAGGTGCAAGAATGTCTCAGGGTCAATGTTCCTAAATTCTGGTCAAAGGAAATCTGGCTGCCTAGTTCACCAGATGCAAAACCTTTAGACTATTATGTATGGAGCATTTGTAAGAGAGAAGTTAATAAACAATCTCATTCCAATAAAAAGGCTGTTAAAACTAAGATTGAAAACATGATGATGTCCATGGATAAAGAAAAGTTAATGAAAGTGTGCTCAAGATTCTGTAGTTAAATTGAATCTATTATTGCAGCAAATGAAGACTTTTTTGAACAATTAAAAAAATAATGACTATGTTTATGTATTTACATATAAGAATACATTTATTTCAAAATATAACACTTTTGTGGTATGTTGTTTATTTTACTAAAATTTTGCCACTTTATCACATGCACCCAGTATTTAATATTATTTGTACAGTTGAATTTGTATTACTTTTTCCCCTATATGTCCAATGATGCTTTTTATCTTCATTCATTCATTCATTTTTTTGTAGTAAGTGAATCTTTTCTAATGTAACATTTTGATTTATTTAATGATTTTTTACTATTTTTCTTAATGGTTACTGCAGAGTTTACTATATACATTTTAACTTACTAAAATATGCTTCAGATTTATACTAACTTAATTCTACTGAGATAAAATAATGTTATTTATATAGGTTTTTTCCCCTTTTGTGGTATTGTTATACATAGCGCAAACTCAACAATCAATTTTTATAGTTACTTACATAATTTTATGTCTTTTAAAGGATCTGAGAGAAGAAAGGAGGGCAAGTATATACTTATAGCTTTGTTATATTAATCTTTGTATTTGCTGTTTCTGGTTTTCTTTTTTGTTCCCATGGATCTAAATTACTATTTAGTAATACCATGTCATGCTTTGATCCCAATATAGATTTTTTTCCACTATATTCTTTTTGCTGTCATTGGGAAGTATATTACATTCTTATATCTTATAAGCCCAGCAATATCAATATATATGTTTTTAAATAAAATGTAAAAAATTATATAGCAAAAAAAAAAAAGAAGAAATATATATACTTTTACTTTTTAAAATAATGACAGAATGACTCTTAACAGTTCTATCTGTTTTATTGCATGGAATGGAATTACTGTCTGGGTTCATGTCTTTTCATCCAGCAGAACCTTTATTAGCATTTTTGTAAGGTAGATTAGCTGGCAATGAATTCTCTTAATTTTTGTATATCTGTTAACATCTTTATTCTACATTAATTTCTGAAATGACTTTAATTGGTTAGAAATGTTTTGGTTGATAGTTTTTCTTTGAGAGCTTTGAATATGCTATCCCCATTGCCCGCTGACCTCCGTTGTTCCTGAGTGAAAGTCAGTTGTTAATCTTACTGCACTTCTTTATAAGTGAGGGGTCATATTTTATCTTGCTGCACTCAAGATTTTCTCCTTGCCTTTGACTTTTATAATTTTTATTATAATATGTCTATTGATCTCTTCATATTTATCATACTTTGAGTTTGCTGAGCTTCTTGGACACATAGATGAACACTTTGGTCAAACTTGGGAAGTTTTAAGGAATTATTTCTTCAAATTTTAGCTTCCTTTTTTGCTAACTTTCCAGTGTTCCCATTATACATATTATGATGCACTTAACTGTATTCCACATTTATCTGAACTGTTGTTCATTTTTCTTTACTTTTGTTATCTCTGTAATTTCAGTTTACATAATCTCTATTGATCTCTCTTCAAGGCTGCTAATACATCTGTCAGTTCATACCTACTGTTGAGTTCCTCTAGTGTATTTTTCATTGCAGTTATTCCCCTATAGTACTTCATAGTTTATATTAGTTATTTATTATAATTTCTATGTCTTATATATACTTTTATTTTTTTAAATAGTTTAACATTTTTTGTTTTTATTTTTTTAAAGATTTTATTAATTATTTTTAGACAGAGTGGGAGGGAGAGAGGAAGAAAGGGAGGGAAACATCAATGCATGATTGCTTTTCACCTGCCTCCAGCTGTGGACCAGGCTGGAGACCTGGCTTGCAACCTGGGTATGTGCCCTGGCTGGGAATCGAATCAGTGACCCTTGGGTTCACAGGCCAGCACCTTATCCACTGTGCCACACCAGCCAGGACTAAAATATTTTGTTTTTAATTATTTTGAATATTTTTAAGTCTTCTAAATGTTTCTTTTACTCCCATTTTTTTGGTAGTTCCCCTTTTTATTTTCTCTTTTCTTCTGACCCTCCTTTATGATAATTCATAAATTTTCATTTTGAGGTTTTAGTTAATGTTCTATTTTTTATGTCAGTGGTTTGTAAACCAGAGCCTATAGGTCAAACCTAGTCACTGCTTATTTTTTGTCAGTAAAGTTTTATTGAATTACAGCTATTATCAATTGTTTGTTTATCTTATATGGTTGTTTTTGCATTGCAATGGCAGAGGTGGGTAGTTATGACACAGATTGTATGGTCTGCAAAGGCTGCTCTGGTTATTATTGAGCCATTTACAGGGAAAATTATTCCAAGTCTATTCTGTAGTATAGGAGGCCTGTCCAGAAGGTAGCAAGCCATGTACTATGAAAAATAGAGGCATTTATTGAAAAAGATATGATACAAGAAACATTATACATTGGACAATGATGTCTCCATCCCCTTCAAAGTGGGACCTTGCACAGCTTTCCCAGCATCTCTCCCACTGTTCAAAACACTGCAAAATCCTTTGTTGGAGCTGCAATCAGTTGCCCTGTCAGATTTTTCTGAATCTCATTGTTTTGAAATCTCTTCCCCTTCAAAGGTGATTTTAGTTTTGGGAAAAACCAGAAGTTTCAGGGTGCTAAATTGGGGCAATAGGGGGTGCTTAGTCACCTGGGTGATTTTGTGTTTCACAAAAAAGTCTGCATAAGACATGATGTGTAAGCAGACGCATTGTCGTGGTGAAGTATGATCACCAGTTGCTCATGGCTAAGGCTGTTTTAGTCATATTGCGTCTCTGAACTGATGAAGAACATGGAGGTAGTATTCCTTATTAATTGTTTGGTCTGGAAGGGTGTACTTGTGTGGACAACACCTTCCTAATAATAAAAAACACCCCCAAAACCAAAATCAGTTAAAATGGCCTTCATCTTACTGCGACATTGCTGACTGACCCTTCTTTGGGCCTGGAGAGCCAGGTGACTTCCATTGGGATGACCAAGTCTTCGTTTCCCTATCAGAGCCATAGATCCATGATTCATCCCCGGTTATGAGCTTCTTGAGAAAATCTGGTTCACTGGTAGTGGCTTGAATTGTTATTAGCAATTGCAGCATGATGTTCCTTTTGCAAAACCGCAGAACGAGTCTTGCCTTATGTTTCAAGCCAAGATCCTGCGTCAAAATCTCGAATATAGTAGCTTTTGGAACAGCTTCTAGTTCTCACCTGTCAGTTGCTAATCTTTGTTGATCGCAGCCTGTACACCTTCAACATTCTCAAGTGTTCTGCTTGTTGCAGGCCTTCTAGAACTTGGACCACTTTCAACAGGTTCTCAACCCTCTTGGAATGCCACATTTTTATTTGTGTTGCGTTCATTGCGTTGTCCCCAAAACCCTTCTTAATCATCCAAATAGCTTCCATGGAGGAATGCTCAAGTTTAATGCAAAATTTGATGCAGATTCATTGCCTTACCTGCTCAGTCATTTTGAATGTGATGGCTACACAGTATATATACTCATTCAATGGCGTCTACTGCCCACTGACGAGTACAGTGAAGTCATCATTGTTCATGCATGTGCATTCCAGTCCTCTCTCCTTGGCTGCCAGGTTACATCAATGTTTTGTAAACCATTTTTGTTATATTAACAACGGCTGGACTTTTTCAGAACAGACATTGTATTTATGTGGCCCGACTTGTAGAAGTACATCAAGGGGCCATTTACAACTGCTTTTGCGAGATGTATGTGGCTTTCCTTGTTTATGGAACATGTTTTACATTAATGTTTGATGTGACGTTTCTCCACCATTTGGACAATGTCAGTTTCCACCCATACTTGGAGTGGGCATTAAGTTTTCACAAGTGATTATTTTTTCCTTCTACACATATACCTCAATGTTCTTAAGATTCTTTTCTGCTTCTTTGGTCATGTGATGTGTTTAGTACCCTTTTCACAGATAGGGCCTATCATTGAAGGCTTTGAACATTATAAATATGGTTCAGTTTAGCTCCCTTTCTTGAATATGCCAAAGATTATATCTCCTGAGTCCTACACTCTATAACATGCCTTTTCCTTTGTCATTGTTACTGGATTAATTGCAAGCTAAGAGAATGACCATTCTTTTATTCCTGGAAAAATATATGTGCTTTCTGTGTGGTACATTCATTACATGAAACTTTAGAATCCTGTATCACACTTTGCAGCAGGTGTGTGGAGGCATGCAAGAAATATGCTTCTTAATTGTCATGTGACCCGGAACTGCCTTCAGAACTCGCTTTGGAAAGGGAGCATTGAATGACCTACTGGGTGGGGGTCCTCTTTTAATTTCCAGAGGTGTTGCTAGTTATTGATTTCTAGTTTTATTTGTATAGTTGTTACCATACCCAAATTGTTGTTGCTGGCAAATGTTATTATTTCAGTGGAAATCTGTGAGGATTTGATGCAGTTGCTAAATTTAGCCCTCTTATTCAGTAGTTAAAGCATAAAAATGTAGCCAGGATTTTCATAAAACACCTAAAGCAAACCATCTCTTATTTTGATTTATTCCAGGTAATGTGTTACATATGGTGAGCACTCAGTAAATTTAGTTTCTACACAAAAAATTAACCTTATTGATTTCATATATATATATTAAACAGAGCTTGCTGTTTTTTAAAAAAAGACTTTATTTATTATTTTTAGAGAGAGGGGAAGGGAGAGAGGCAGAGAGGAAGAGAGACATCAATGTATGGTTGCCTTACACCTGCCTCCAGCTACAGACCTGGCTGGAGACCTGGCTTGCAACCTGGTATGTGCCCTGGCTGGGAAATCTAACCAGTGACCTTTGGGTTCTCAGGCTGTGTCACCTGCCAGGGCTCACATAAATATTTTTATGAAATAACATTTAAATTTTTCAAGCATAGTGTTAGAAAACTAAAGTTAATATTATTGTTTTATGTTATAAAAGTAATATGAATGTATTATAGAAAATTGATGGTGCAGAAAAATTTACTAAACTAAGATAACCATTGTTAACTTTTCCATAGGCATATTTATACATTTAAAAATAAAATTAGATCATCTAAACAAATGTTTTATCTCTTTATTTCACTTAATTTCTCATGAGCATTTTCCTTTGTTATTTTCTCCTGTTTCATAATGTAATATATGATAATAAAAGTTGAAAACTATATTATAATTTTCATCAATTTTATTAAAAGGATGCTGAAGATCATTTAACATTTTCCCATGACGATTCCATGTCATTTCTATGCTATGTTACAATAGTTATGCCTCTGAAAATTTTTGTAAGATAAAGGTATTTGGTTTTTACTCTCTATGCGGGTGTATTTCTTCACCTTTTAATATTAATTGATGTGGATGACCTTATGCTAGTCTCTTGGGATTTTCCTTTCATTTCCCAGTTTTCCACGTAGAGTGGTATGGTATTGAATGTCTAGTTATTGATTCATACATCCTGATTATGTATTTGTTTCTGCCATTGATTAGCATCTGGCTTTGGGTAATTGCTACAACACCCAGGCTTCCTCATCTTAGAAATGGTCCTAAAATAGTACTTTCCATCGAAAATTCTTGTGAAGATTCAATG
This sequence comes from Noctilio leporinus, assembly GCA_004026585.1. NCBI lineage: Eukaryota > Metazoa > Chordata > Mammalia > Chiroptera > Noctilionidae > Noctilio > Noctilio leporinus. Next base: position 16,121 of record PVIW01004884.1, read on the forward strand.
ATATAATTCATATATAATATCTAGTGTATTATCTGGCAATAGGGTGGTATTTGCAATATTTTAAAGCTGATGTTATATGTAAACTGACCAATCAGAATACATGCCTACCACAAACAATTGGAATCTCCTGAACATAGCCTTTTCTGGCTAGATCAGAGCACAATTAATTGCTATCTTAATAGTAATAATGATGAAAAAGATATGAAAGTGACAGTGAGGATGATGCTTGGACACTTACCAAAGTAGTCAATATTATGCCCTAAAAAAGCACTAAAGGCATGAGATTTCACATGTGAACTTGATTTCTCATCTGAAATTGATTTCTCATCTGAAATATTACTATTGTAATATTAATATGAATACATAATAGATCTTATATTATGATGACACAAAAAAACTCATGCTTTAAATATCTGATTCTGTTAGTTCACATTCTCATAGAATTTCAATGAAGCTTTGAAGCTTTTCTTGCCCAAAGAAAATAAACATTTTTGAAAATTAATTTGAAAGTACTGCTTTTGTTAATTTTACACATATATTTTCTTCAAGTAAGGACCGATTGCCACACAATTTTCTATATTTATCAATTCTTGATTATGTGTACATATAATTAAGGTGAGTTTTAATCTTTTTAAAAGTCAAAGCTGTATTATTTAGTGTTTTGTTTATGTAACTTAATAGACATAATGTTCACATGAATCTTTTAAGAATATGTTAAAAATATTTTCTGCTTAGTTATAATTTTTATGTTCCAAGTTATCTCTAACCTGTACATTGTATAGAATATAAAGCAAACTTTCTGAGTAGAATTTATTGTATATATTCCCCTGCATTGCTGTTTTGAGCCACATATGGTATACATTAAAACAACTTAGGAAATGTCCTTAGGACTTTGCTACCATTGGGTTTTTAAAATAAATTCTTTTTCTTGATAGTTGTTATACTTAGTTTTAGTGTATAGATATTTGTAATTTTTTTTCACTGTTTTCTTTAGCTTGCCAGTGTAATGGACACAGTACTTGTATCAATAATAATGTGTGTGAGCAGTGTAAAAATCTTACCACGGGAAAGCAGTGTCAGGACTGCATGCCAGGATACTATGGAGATCCCACCAATGGAGGGCAATGTACAGGTAAATATTCTTTGTTTCACTTCAGTGTGTATATGTGTGTGTGTGTGTGTGTGTGTATGTTTGTGAGAGTGTTTCTTTTACATGACAGAAAAGAAAATTAAGAATGATACACCTATTGTGGAAAAAATATTTATATATTATAATTCCTTTTTTTATTGTTCCATTTGGAAAATGTATTTTTAAAAAGAGAATTTTCCACTGTGTCAATATTTTTGGAAGGTAACACATTAGGGACTATGTCAACTATAAAAATTCTGTGATATACTTGCTTTAAAAATTTTACTTTCATTTCAAAAATGAAATCATGTTTATTTTATAAAATTTATCAAACACAGGTAGTTAAATTAAAAATTTGGCTGTAATCTCACTGTTCAAAAGTAACCACTGCTGCTAGCTCGTTAATAAATAGTAACTTACCACTTTGCATTGAGAAATAGAATAAGGGTTTGTGTATACCTTACATCAGGCAAGATTTTTGTTTGGACAGAGTGATTGTTGGCATAAGGGTCTGGAATCAATGCTGGTCTGAAATCCCAACTCAATCACTGTTTAAATATGTGGTCTTGGCTTATTAACTTAACCCCCCCATGCCTCCTAGTCCTCAGACATGAACAGATTGTTATAAAGATCAAATGAGATCATATGTAATTTAGGTACATGTAATAGGAATTGAAGCACATTAAAGGAACGTATATGAGGTCTGTTCCAAAAGCATCAAGCACACAAACTGTTCTAATTATATTGACATTGGCTTGATACTTTCTGGACAGACCTTGTAAATGCTATTATCTTCACATTTTTGTGCACTACACCCTATTTTTCTCTATTTTCCTCTTTCTCCTGTTGCTGCTTCTCTCCTACTTAAAAAAAAAAAAAGGCCTTTCCTTAAACATTTTCCTCTTATGTTGTAATTTGGTAGTAATCTTTTTTATCTCTAGATTGGTCTTTGCCTCTTAGATTATTTATCTGCATTTTTTAAATGGAGATTGCCAATCTGCACCCACAGAAATAGCTCAGTTGTTGGCTATGAAATGATGAAGAGAGAGCTGGGCCTGAGCTTAGTATAGATAAAATGTTTCACGCTACCTTCATATGAAAACTACCTGGAAATCTAATAAACGTGGACGTCTGGGCTATCCCCAAAAATGATTCAGTCACTCCCTGGGTTGGGGTTGTAGGTGACTCTTGGGCCTGAGTTCTTTTTAAAGGCTTCCATTTGACTCTAACATGCATTCAGACTCTGACATACTGAGAAAGAAGGGGAAGGGCAGGCTCAGCCTTCCAGGCAACAAAGTTGTCGGACAACAGCAGGCTGGTGCTAACTGAAGACAGGACAGCGGAAATGAACTTTTATGATGTGGAATGAATGCTATGACTTGTTCGAAGCTCTACTACCGATGAAGTGGCTGACATTTTACGTTTTCTGTGTTCTGGGCACTGTATTGATGGCTTTATATTCATCCCCTTTGAGCTTCACAATAACTATGTGGGAGATACTGCTTTTGTCCTCATTTTACATGCAGACCCAAATACACAAAGAAATGGAATAAAATGCCGATGATCACACTGTTAGTAAGAGGAGGAAAATGTGTGATTCTTAGGCCTTGCTCTTGATTCTTCTTCATGCAGAAGTTACTGTACATTAGTAAGGACAGGGAAGATGCAGTAGCCCATAGCCAAAGCCACCCCTTAGTGCTGTGTCCAATGTACTGCAGAGAAGATGCTGTGGTTATGGGTACAGTGGAATCCACCATATTTAGACTTCACGTATTATAGCCATAGTCTTTTGTTATTTTATGTTTTTTTTTTTTTAAGATTTTGTTTATTATTTTTAGAGAGAGGTGTAGGGAGAGAGGGAGAGAGTCATCAATGTATGGTTGCCTTTCACTTGCCTCCAGCCACGGACCTGGCTGGAGACCTGGCTTGCAACCTGGTTATGTACCCTGGCTGGGGAATCAAACCAGCAACCTTTGGGTTTGCGGGCTGGCGCCTTATCCTCTGTGCCACCAGCCAGGGCTATTTCATGTTTTTTAAGTGAAAAGATCATCAGTGTATCACAGTGCCTCAACACTCAATGCACTATACTACTTTGCAATGAAGGATTATCTTTCAGTTCAATAATTATTGAGTACTCACTGTACACAAGGTACTGTTTTAGAACTTAAACTTACATGCGTTGTATAGGTGTTACTGTGATAAAGAATTGAATGATAGAATCACTGTCAAAGAGATTCTTTTTTATTGTCATTTTTCATTGTTATTCTATTACAGTTATCCCAGTTTTGCATTTTTACCCTCCTCGGCTCATCCCACTCCTAAAGAGATTAATTCTGATGGAAGGAGCTGGGTAGACCCTTGAGAGTTGAGAGCAATTTATGATCTTCAATTTTACGTGATTATCATGAGTTGTATATTTTTCATTATAATTTGCTCCTAAAGTAAGATAACTAAGCTATAATGTTACTCATCTTAAAATATTTTTATATCTTTATATGCATGTGGTTTATTCAATCAATTCATAAAAAACAAGTATGATAGGAAAAAACCTCTCTAAATCATGAAATATGCAGGCATTTCAAAATTTGCAGTCTTGTATGAGTAAGTTTTCTTCATCTAGGTCTTACTCATTTGATTAGTTTACTACAAGGTTAATTGGTATTATGAATCAATTCTTACTATTTTCACATTGTATTTATAATTAATTGTACTTTTATATTTATTCATTTGTATCTTTTAGTTCATTTTTATTGTTCTTTTAATAGTGAGAAAGAAACTCTTATTGTTTTCCAGTTTTTGGAAAAAAGGTACCCTTTAACATGGTGGCAGATCTACATTCTTACCTTTATTCCTTATCAGGAAAACTGACATTTTTTTCTTTTTGGCATATTAAGAATATCTGTACATAACAGACTTTCATAGCAGTATTTTTTTAAAAAGATTTTATTATTTTTCAGAGAGAAGGGCAGGGAGGGAGGAAGAAAGGGAGAGAAGCATCAATGTATAATTTCCTTTCACCTGCCTCCAGCTGTTAACCTGGCTAGCAACCTGGTTCATGTGCCCGGCTGCACAGCAGTATTTAACAGTAAAAAACACACTAGGGACTTGGCCTGAGTAGCTCAGTAGATTGGTGCGTTGTCCTGATATGCCAAGGTTGCAGTTCGATCCCTGGTCAGGGCACATTACAGGAATCAATCAATAAATGCGTAAGTGAAACATCAAATTGATGTCTTTCTTTTTCTCTCCTCTTTCTTTCTCTTGCTCTCTCGCTCTCTGTCTTCCTCCTCACCTCCCTCTGCCCCCCTCTGTCTATAATCAATCAATAATGAAAGTTAAAAACCAACTAAACTATGAACCAAATAATCTCTGAGACTAATTACATTTTCTTTCTATCTACTAGGATGGTAGGTATTTTTTCATTTTAAACTCTCCTCACATATTGTAGATGTTCACAGAAGCACAAAATTTATAAGCAAATGAATGAACATTTTAAAATATAAAAGTAAGAAGTTTAATTCTGTCAAACAGGAGCATTGACCTACTTAATTTAAAAATGCGGATAAATGAAAATCATTTGACGTGAAAATCTTGGTCTTACTAATCGTTTTGACTGAATAAAATTAAAAGTTTGCATTTTTCTGAGTACACATTATCAGATGAAAGCCAACCCAAGATTTAAAAGAAAATTCAACAAAATCCATTAAATAAATATTTGTATAATTATATGTAGATGTTTATTATATGGTATAACCATAAAGTTATACTTTTATCAAAGCTTGTCAGGATAGCATTTTATGTAATTTTAATCACATTAAAGAAACCAAGAAAGCCAAGAAATCATGTAGAACTGCGTAATTAAAAAGAAACTTGATTGCCAAAATGCTGTAATATTTTTAGCTAGTTTGTCCTGTCTCTGTACTCGTTCTTTGAAAGCCTTTGTTTTCCTTGGTGAAGTCACCCTCTCACATGCTCCACCACCCTGTTTTCTTGACTCCATCTTTTCTGTTTCTTTTCATCCTTTTGCTTCTTTCTCTTAGAAGGAATTACAAGGGCAGAGAAACTGAGATTTTGCTGATTTTGACCCTGACATTGTCAGGTATTCCTGGATGATCTTTGATTATGCGTATTGGGAGATGCAGATTACCACTTTCTGTATGTGATGCCTTTTTAAAGAACTGTCTATGGGCCAACTCTCATGAAACAGCTGGAGACACAGTTCTTGAACCTTTGAGGGACAGGGAATCTTGCCATAGTTGAGGGCAGTGCCTTCCTGTCTTACACAACCCACCCCTCCTTTTTGATTGGCACCCAGTTCTACTTTCCACCCTAACTTACACTAGATTTTGACTTCAACTCTTAACACTTTGCCAGTGTTGAATAATACTCATATCATCTTTATTTTTTCTCTCCTGTAGTTTGGCTTTGGTTATAAGTTGATTATGCAACTTTCTATTATAGAGGAAAAGAAAGACCACGTGACCCCATAATGTCCCTCCAGTGTATGTTTCGGCTATAAAATCGTCATATAAAATTTTCCAAGCACAAGCAACTGCATGATGATTTCCTACTTGCTTATTCAGCATGAAAAGATAACCTCAAATGCTGACAACAACAGAGTAATTTTAACACTGTCACGAAGTATAAATTTTAAACAATTGAATTGAAAATATTTTTGTACCATTTTAGTCCGAAGTACAGCTCCATAAGGGAATCCTCTTAGACTGAGCTTACATTAAAAGGTGTTTTAACACAACACAATTGTTTTTTGTCTCAGAAATTATTAAAGCTACTAAACCATGTTAACTATTTATAGTACTGCTATAAAGAATAAATAAAAAGTTTAGCTGGGTTTTAAAATATTAATGAACATGATTTTTTAATGAAGTTCTGAATATAAGGCAGTATTAATTTGATACTCTGCAAGCTAATATTAAAATATATCATAGTATATATTCATTCACTGTTTATAAAGTTACATGCATGGTATCAATATATCTTAGTCTCCCTTCATTATTTGATGATTATTTCTTTTATTCCCTGAGTTTCAAAACCTTGTCATTCATTTCTGTAATTCTCACATGTTGTGTTTCCATACTTAATTCTACAAACCTAAAAGAAATTTATGCTGATTTTAAAATATTTTATGAAGGAAAATTCACTTTTATGTAGAAATATCTTCCAGAAAAAGAACACAGGTTCTTAAATATCTACTTAATACCAGCATATTTTTACATGTATATTTACTTTATATTAATTATCTACTTTTAAAGCAAATAATCATAAATAAATAGCAAGAAATTTAGTGTTAGAGAATACTTTGTGCTTTGATCAAAACCAGTGACTCAGCTTATTTTTGTGTGTGTATGTGAATCAGGAAAAGGCCTTATTATTTTATTTTTATCAATAGAATGGTTTCCCTAGCTGGTGTGCCAGAACATAGACATTCTCATTAAAGGCTTTAAATTTTATTATTTTCAAAGAGACAGGCAGGGTGGGAGGAAGAGAGGGAGAGAAGGTGATGCCTTTCACCTGTCCCCAGCTAAGGACTTGGCTGGAGACCTGGCTTATAACCTGGTTATGGGGCCTGACTGGGGAATTGAACCAGTGACCTTTGGGTTCACAGCCCGGTGCCAATCCACTGAGTCACCAGCCAGGGTTCATTAAAGGCATTTAAAAGGAATAGTGACATGGCCAGCCTTGTCTCTGGTGAATATGTCTCAGGTCTGGAGAATGAGTTGGAACCTAGAAATACTGAAGGTGATAGGTCAGATACGTGATTGTACTAGTGTCGGTAAGAGACACAATATTTGAATGATGCTATTATAGTGAAAGGGAGGGGACATGCAGAAACTGGAACCTACTAATTCCTTGGATGTTGGGGACAGCAAAGTAGGTATCTTAAATGATTAGAACATTGCCCTTTAACAAGGAATTCAAAATAAGAAAATAAGACAGTTTCATATGATCCAAATCAACTGTTTATAACTATTATACCTTGTTGCGATTAGTTCTGGAAAACTAATATGGAGAATGACCTCAGAAGTTAGAAAGGACTGTATTGGGGCAAATAAGCAGACATACTTTTTTATGCAATATGTCACTATTTTTATTGTTGTCAGCAGTGGGAATAGTGGAAGTAATAAATGCATTTATTAAGTACTTGATATGTGTGAAGTATTTTAAAATACATTACTTGAGGGCTAAGTATTATTATTTTCTTTTTTGAAGATGAAGAAACAGCCTAGAGGAGCTAAATAAATTGCCCAAGGTCACATATCTAGTGATTATCAGTTCACATGTTGAAGCTGAGCTGCTTGACTCCAAAGCTCTTGTGTTATTTGAGACTTATTTTATTGAGTAGATATCCAAAGTAGAAGGGAGAAGAAGTCCAAAGAAGAAAGATAAACACTCAAATCCATGAATACCCCAAGGACTTTGAAGACTTTCACAAGATTTTTAAATAAGTGAATTTACTTCCCTTTAATTAAAAATAACTAAGATGGTAACCCTAGTTTTTGGATGGCAAGAGGAAAATAATTGGAATAAAAATAAAATAATGAAACCTTTCCTGAAATGTGATGCATATGCTTGTGATGCAGAATATTCAGTATCATTTTGGTTTTGACTTTACAGCTTGTACATGCAGTGGCCATGCAAATATTTGTCATATGCACACAGGAAAATGTTTCTGCACAACTAAAGGAATAAAAGGTGATCAATGCCAATTGTAAGTAAAAAAAAATGAGTTTTTAGAACTTTTCTGGTTTGAATTTGTACCGCAGAACTAATTTTTGTAGGTTTCCTTTCATACGTTTAGTGATGTGCTAGTTATGTAACCATTATGATTGTAAGCTATGTTTTCTTGGGTTCTATCAATTCTCCTAAAAAGTTAACCCTTTTAAGTTGACAGTTTTCTGCAGGGTTTAAAACAGAGCCCATAGACTGTATTTGTATTTTGTGAATCTCTAAAAAAGAAGAAACATTTTTATTTTTCTGGAAAACTCATGTTACGTATCCAATCTGCATGGCCATCTTTATAATTTTCCTTCATATCTTGTTAAATAATTCAAGTCCAATGTTTCCATGGCTTTTTTCTTTTGAATCTTCCATTATTAATTCTGATACTTGTGGTCCTTTAAGGCTTTCAAGTGTTTTCTTACACTTGTCTTCTTTTCGTCTGTTATGTATGTGGACATAAGTACACTGTTGTTGTTACTGTACTCCCTGGAGTTTTATGAGTCATTGTTGACTTTTAATAATTTAATCGCTATTCTCGAGATTTATTCCTCTCCCAAAAATAACTTTAAGAAGTAGTTGTTTCGTATTGAGTATTCTTTCTTTTTATTCTTATTCATATACATAATATATGAAGTGTTTTTATAGTTTTAAATTGTATATATACAAACATTATGCTTATATTAGATATAAATATACTGTAACCATAAATGCCAACCATAGCAATTATAGTTATAAAAAATTAATGGTAGGTTTTCCAAAACAATAAATATATAAAAATTATATCTAGAGTAATCCGTTAACCATGGAAAATGGTCATTTTGTTTTTTATTGAGAAGAAATAAGTTTTTTGCTGTAGAATTATCCTAACCATTTCAAGTTAGATGATTGTGTATTTGACTAGTTACTGAGGTATCATAGGTTTTCATGTTCAGAGAAACAGAACTGAGTTTTACTTCTTCTCCATAATCTCTAAACTTAAAAATCAGGTCAGAGCTTTAATTATAGGGAAATTCTTATTAAGGAAGGCTATTTTGGTCTCAGTACTGATGGGATTAAGTAACAGTCCTATGCTCTAACATGGAAGGACACCTGCAGCACTTTTCAACACTCCGACTGGCGGTCATAAGCGGGTCAGTTTCCCAGGTGCATCAGCACAGGGCTTCGTATGTACAAGGCATCATGCTTGCTCTAATGCTCTGCCAGTGCCATTTTGAAATTCTTCATCAATTTTTAATCAGTGCCCTGTGTTTTCATTTTGCATTGCTCCTTGCTTTCCTCTCACCCCATCCCCCCCCCCCCACCCGCCATCATAAATTACAGGACAGGTTTTGGTCATAAGCAACAAGTGTTTTATTTTTGTTCCAAGATTCCACCAGGAAGATGAACACTGGCATTTTTAACTGGTACCACACTTTTGCATGAATGAGATAGCCATCCACAGTAATCATCTCTTATGTGATATGGTACTTTGGTACCCTCCAGATGAGAAAGCAGAATTTTAATTCATTGAACTTAGATATATGAAGTTACAGGGTTTGACATATCTATGAAATACTAAAAAGTAAGTTATATATATATCAGAAAGATGAATATACATTTACCCTAGTTCTTATTTATGGTATTTTTGTAAGCAGAGGAAAAATTGGACTACTGATTTGTAAAGAGTATTTTGTAGATCGTTATATTCATTACTTTTTGTTTTATTTATTTAGCTTTTGAGTGTGGGGCAATGAAAGATGGGACCATTATTCCTAAAGCAATTACTTCCTATAGCGTGCTTGCACTGGAGAAAATGCGTAAGGAAGCAAAGCTAGTCATTCAAATCAGTAAATGAGGATTAAGTGAGTGGTACTATTAATGAAGACAAATGACACATTGTTTTTGCTTAAGGTACCTTTCAAGGTAGCAGTGGAGGTGGTAGTCAAAATATACTAATTTCTTACATTAGTGATTTGAGATATTTATCAACTCTTTCCTCCTCTCAGGATAATTTCTTTTCTATTTTTTAAATTACATTTTGAAAAAGATTTAAAATATTATTTTTAGAGAGAGGGGAAGGGAGGGAAGAAGAAAGGGTGAGAAACATCAATGTATGGTTCCCTTTCACCTGCCTCCAGCTGGGAGCCTGACTGGAGACCAGGCTTACAACATAGGCATGTGCCCTGACTGGGAATCGATCTGACGACCCTTGGGTTTGCAGGCTGGTGCTCAGTTCACTGAGCCACACCAGCCAGGGCTCAGGCTAATTTCTGTTCAGCTTTAAGTATATCGTTGGACATCACATTTCTTTCTACTTTTCATAACCTCCCCAAACTGGTATTGGTTCTTTTCCCATTTGTTCATTTTTTCCTTGCATTAGCTGTATACTGTGTCCTTTATTAGAGTGAAATTCATTGGGGGCCATAGCATTAATAGCACAGTGTCAGTGTCCAATCATTTTATTATTTAATGAAATGGAACGCAGGAAGTATCAAAGGAGTCCTAAAACGGGGGTGAATAATTTACCTTGGAGGGATAAGAGAAGTTTGAGCAGAGGGTATTTGAGCTGGAACTTGAAGGAGGAGTCACATCGTTTCGGAGAGAAAATATAGTGAACAGTGAAGCAAAAAAAGTAAAAATGAACATGGTTATAGCATTTGTATTGTTTGGTTGAGAAGGTAGCTGCAAAGAGCTTCACTTCTAACCTTACGATGAAAGAAATAAAAACCAGGCAAATTACAGATTCATGAGTATTTTTGAAAGTTTTGAACTAAATGGCTAAAACATCTAGAGACAAGCAAGAGCTTTCAGGGAGAGATGAGACATGAACAGAGCTTACTTGGAGTGAAATTTAGGAGTTCAGCTGAGGAGTTAATAAGCTGGTGCTAAGTATGCGCTGTAAGAACAGTGCAGAGCTCCAGACCACTGCAGGGATGGTGGAGTTCACACCCTTTTTAGAGTTTTTTCCTTGTTTCCTTTTTTAATTTTTAATTTATTTTTTTATTTTTTAAGATTTTATTTCATTATTTTCAGAAAGAGGGGAAGGGAGAGAGGCAGAGAGGGAGAGAGACATCAATGTATGGTTTTAATTTCTTTTTTAAAAAAATTATTTCTCTATGAAATCCAGCAGTTGCTCATGGAAAAATTGAAGAATAGGTTAAGAATGTGTTTCCTGTGGTATAAGCTGAAGGTGGGAATGGTAGAAACAGTGGGTGGACCTTTGATATTGGGATCCAGATATTCATTTATTAGGGATACTACATTATTCATCTTGCCAGGGAAGTTCTCATTTGGCCCTGGTCTAAAACACAGTGGGAACTCAAAGATGGTAACTAAAAAAAGAATTTAATGAAAATATGAACTGATACAAATATATGATGAGTGAAGTAGTGTTTTCTATGAAAATTGTTTACTTTTGAGGAGCAATGTATGGACTTTAACAAAAACTCAATATGTTATTTTTGTAAATTTTCTATATTTTATTTATAAGTGTGGTATCAGTTCCCTAGGTTAAAATATGGACAGGAATATAATGAAATGTTACAAAGTATGTTTTCTCTCTTGAAACCCCAGCACATATCAAGGCATCTGGCATCTATGCAGTTTCTAGTACTTAAGAAGAACTCAGAAACTATCATTTCTTAGACAAAGGAAAATAGAGGATATGAGTCAGTAGAGTTGTATTGTTCAGACTCTCCTGTTGAAAAACAATTTGTAACACCAAAATGAGTGTTGATACAGAATTTCTACCACATAGATTTTATATTATATTGCTACAAAATGTAAAAAATGCAGAGGCTATGAATAATATGCCAATTTTAATTACTTTTTAATGAAATCCAGTGCTATGCACAAGTTTATACTAGTAGTATTTGGTTCTTGTTTTTTTAAGAAGTGTTATCTATTCCCTAGACACACTATATACTCAGAGAAATGTGTTGTATGTACAGCATAGCTATTGGTGATAAGGTTTTCTGAAGTGATGAACATTATTTTGTTAAACTCTATAAACATAATTGTATGTGGTCTGTTTTCAACCTAGGTATTAGTTGCATTGCTAGAAAAATCAATCTGTTTTATAAACATGCAAAATTTACTCTGTGGTTTTATGTAAAGTGGAGATAATTTCTACATTCAATTTATTATTAACCAAAAGTTGCCCATTTGCCCTGTTATTCAAAAGTTGTGTGGGGTTTGGATCATTATTTTGCTTCATAATGTTGCCTTGTGCATTCAGAACGCCTCCCTTCCCTTTTATCAAGTTCCATTGGAACTCCATACTTAGAGAGTAAATAATTTTTACCCACACAAGTAGTGTTTTCCTTGACCTAGCCAATAAACTTACTTGTTTCACTTATTGCATATAAAATATGTGTCGAATTGGCTGTTGATCTCATCCACTTAGATTTTAATTTTGGTTATTGCAATTTCATTTTTTTATAATGTCCAGTTTTCTGACTAAAGTCTTAATTTTATTACAGTTTTTCATCTTGTCTTTTGTCTCCTTCCATATACAAAGTTATTTCAAAGCCTGTCTCTTTTTCCAGAGAACATTTAAATTCCCATGGCTTTAATGACATGAGCCTTTGTTTCTGTTAGTCCCTGTTCTATTCTTATCAATTTCTAAGCCTGGTTATTTTTTAATTCTGTGCTGGGTACCATATTTGCAAAATCTATTTATAGATAGTTTGAGACCTCAAATGGAATCCTTTTCCAAAGAGAATTCAATTCTGCTATGTCCTTGAGGGTGATAGTACCTTAATCATTTTCATGAATAAGGCTGGTTAAGAGCAGATCTTCAGTCTCTTGAAGAACACTATGTCCTTATTTCTAAGGTTAGCCTTTGTTATTTGGCTCATCAGTCGATCTTTGGTGGGCCTAGATGCCAATCCTTTTTTACTGTGAAATACTGTTTCCATCCATAATCAGGAAATCTCCAAATAACCTAGGATTCCATCCTCTGCATCCTGGCTTGGTAATTACTCACTTTCTTTGCTCTCCAGTGCTTTTATTTAATAAAAACAAATTAAAAACCTACCCATCTTAGTTGTATTTTTTCTTTCTGATTTATATATATATTTTATTCTTGTTTATTATTTCTACAGATGTGACTCTGAAAATCGCTATGTTGGTAATCCACTTAGAGGAACATGTTATTGTGAGTATTTGTATATTTTCATTTTAATTAATTGGTTTGTATTATTAGTTTCAGGTGATTTTGCAGATAATAATTGAGTTAAATAATTGATGTTGTCATTATTAGGTTACCATTTTCATTTTTTTTCAAATCTTGTAATACATATATTGCTAAGGAAAATAATGTGTTCTCTCCATATTTTCTTAATTGTGTTTGGTGAATTCTTTCTACTCTGAAGAGGCAATAGCAATAAATATTATTTTGACATGGAACAAAATACAGAACTTGAGTATACTCTGCTGGATTTTAATGTAATCTTTCCATTTTCTTTGTGTTTACATGTGAATTTAAGAATCTGCTTGTCATTTTCTACAAAAATACATGCTAGGATGTGGATTAGGATTTTGTTTAGTTTATAGATCAGTTTGGGGAGAATTGATACCTTAACTATAGTGAGTCTTCTAACTCATGAACATAGTGTATCTCTTTTTTTGTTAATTATTTTAAAATTTATTCTCACCAATATTTGGTGGTTTCTACTGTGTGGGTTTTACACAGTTTTTCATAATTATATCTAAATATTTTATATTTTTGGTGATGTGGAAATACTTTTTAATATTTTATTTCTGATCGTGTCTAGTATGTTCAACAATAATTGATTTTAATACTGACTTTGTATCCTTTGGCTTTGCTAAACTCAGTAGTTCTGGTACCACTTTTGTAGACTTTGTCATGTTTTGAACATAGGCAATAAGGTGTTCTGCAAATAATGAAATGAGAATTTTTCCTTTCTTTCCTGGATACCTTTTCTTTTTCTTGCCTTATTGCACTGGCTACTACTTCTGGTGCCCTGTAAAAACATGTGGTGAGCATAATATTCATGTCTTATTCCTGATTTTAGACAGAAATTATTCAGTCTTTCACCTGTAATTAGTTATGTAGGTTTTTCCTAGATACTTTCATCAGGTTGAAAGTTTTCTTCTGTTTTTGCTTTGCTGAAGATTTTTATCAGGAATTGGTATTTATATGATTTTTCTACGTAAATTGAGATGGTTCTAAGGTGTTTCTATTTTACTAGGTTAATATAGCAAATGGTATAACATTATATAGATATATCACTCCTTTTTATTTGTTAATCACCAGATACAGGATTGGGATTATTTCTAGACTTTGGCTATTATGAAACAATCTGATATAAACATTTAGATGGTCTTTGTATGGACATATATTTTCATTTTCTTGGGGTGGATTCCTAGGAATGGAATTTCTAGGTTATATGATAAGCTTATTTTAACTTTCTGAGAAACTGCCAAAAGATTCTACTACATAGTTGTACCATTTTACATTTTCTCAAGCAATTTATAAATGTTTCAGTCTTTCTACATTCTCACCAACTCTTCATGTTGTCTTTCTGATTATAGCAATGCTAGAGTATATATAGTAGCACCTTTTAGTTTACTTTGTTTTATAGCTAATAATATTGAGTTCAATTTCACATGTTCATGCTTCAAACATTTTGTTAGATGTGTAAAATAGTAATTTCATAATACATTTGTTTATTTTAAATAGTATCTTTAATTCTTTTATTTATGTTACATATATAAAAGTAAGAATTATTTTAGTGCATTGATCTGATATTCTCAACCATTTTTTCTGTTCTTTTTTTATGTTATTTTAAAAATTAATTTATTGTTGTATTACATTTATCCCATTTCCCTCCACTGCTCTCTTTCACCCCACCTTCCCTCTCTCTTCTCCCACAATCAACTTTTTATTAATTCTAGTATTATATATTTGATTTTTCAATGTACTAATTATATTGTATGCAAATAAGGATATTTTTTCTCCTTTTCAAATTTTTAAATTCTACTACTGGGATGGTAGGGATTTCTATTTCAGTGTTGAGTCAGAATGATGGTGGTGGATATTATAATCAAGTGGGAACTTTGACATAAATTATGAAATATTCTCTGTATTAAGGAAATTCTTATTTATATTAGTGTGCTTCAAGATTTCATCATGAATGCCTTTTTTCTTTATCTTGTTAAATATGAACTTGCATTAATAGATTTTCTAATTAAACATCTTTTTATTTTGGGGTAAAGTAAATGCAGTCATGGCATATTATATTTGAAATATCATTAAATATTACTTGCTTATATTTAATTTAGGATTATTTTCAGTATAAATGCAGAATGTATTTTCACATTATTTTTTCTAATGAGATGACCTTTGACTGTAAATTTTTCATTTTCCTTTTCTATCATATTGTGTAACTATGGTGATAGATTTTGAAATTGTATTTGAGCAGGTTGCTATCTTCTTTAAAAACAGGAGTAATTAAAATATTATTCAGTGAACTCCAAAGATTAGCTGAATTCCAATACTATTACAGTTATTTGTAGTATTTTTGGTCATCATATTTATTAATTTATTGCCATGTTACAACATGGGTTTATTCATCTTTCCCACTGATTTTGATTTCTACTTTATCAACTTTAGGTTTCATCTTTGCTAATTTAAAAAATGCTGTTGTTTTTGCCTACATTTGGTATATATTTTCTTGTTATTTTCTATATAGTCTATGGTTCAATTATCTTCTTTTTGTAAGCATATGTTAAAATTTTCTTAATTTCTAATTAAGTTTAAAAAGTTTTTGTAATTATTTTTCTGATTTTATTGAGAATGTGGCAAATAAAAATCCCAAGCCATATTATGTTTTTTTGTTCATTTATTTTTGCTTATTGTGTATTTGACAGTATTTGGAGACATTTTTGCTTATTACGACTGGGCATGGGGCATGGATCCTGTAGGCACCTGGTGGGCAGAGGCCAGAAATGTTGCTACATGTTCTGATGTGCACATGACAGCCTTCTCAGAACTAAGAATTATCTGGCTCAGCATTGCAATAGTGCTGAGGTTGCGAAACCCACATAGAGGTTTAATCAGATTCAGATTAGATTGAAAAGGAAACACTATTTCATAGGTGGTTCTGTGTTTTTCATCCAGCAGAAATGCGTAATGACTGATAGTCTCTGGTTTTATGTTCTTAGCAGATATGTATGCTCAATGTTTAAATTCTAATTGGTTACAGGTTGCAAAAGTGTGATATCCCAATTTCTTTGATGCAAAACTTCCCCTCATCAGATATTTGGTCACTCATTGCTGCGGTTCATTAAAAAAAAAGAGAGAGACATTGTAAATACTATAGACTCTCTTTTCATTTACCAGTTTTTTCAAAGCAAAGAACTGTTAAAGGTGACAAGTAGGTGTTTCTGTTTTGGTATTTTAAACATATAAACTCACACGTATTTAACATATTTCAATCCATTTTCAGTTATTCTTGTTGATGCTTAAACTGTCTTTTAAAAGATCTTTATTCTCTATCTTTTCCACATTTATTTTGCTTTTTTTTTTTTTTTTCCAAACATCCTGGATGTTATGGGGACATTTTTGTCTAATTTTTTAAAATTAGAAATTCCTCTTGGATTCTTCTTCTTGAATCTTTAGACTTTATTGTGTCCCAAAGGAGTAATTATGCACACATATAAATTATATCCCTATTTTTTAGAAATAAAGGATATATTATATTTAAGCCTTTTTGTTAAAGAATAAGGTCATTTTTCTTCTAGATCAGTGCTGTCTCATGTAAATATAATGTGAGCCACCTATGTAATTTAAACATTTCTATTAGTTATACTAAAAATGTAAAAGGAAACAGGTAAAATTAATTTTAATGATATGTTTATGCCAACATTTCTGAACATGCCATTTTTAACATGTAATAGTATAATAATCATGAGATTTAGTTTTTTTTCAAATTAAGTGTTTAAAATAGTTTGTATATTCAATACTTAGAGCAATCTCACTTTAAATTTGTCAGTTGTCACTCAATAGCCACATGTGATAGTGGCTACCATATTGTATAGCTGATCTCTACACTATAGAGGGCTCTCCCTTTTTAAAATGTTAAAGGAATAGTTATAAAGCACTAGGTGGCAGTCTTGCCATTTGCTATGAGACTTAGAGCTTAATGACATTTGAAAAAATTGTGTTGAAAAAAAGAAAAGGTCAGTAGTTCTTGTAATAGTGTTAATGGAAACTTTTCTGATTATAAAGATTAGAGTGAAATTTAAAATGCAGGCCTACACTATAAAGCAATTGAGTTCAAAGTGGTGTTAACTTAATTGACAGTAATACAAACCAGCAGCTGCATCCTGTAGAAAGATTTAAGTTTTTCAAATGTCGGTTTAAAACCAAAAGCTGAATGTGTTAGAAAGTGGTCATTCCTCACATGGCAAAAAAAAAAAAAAAAAAAAAAGAAAAAGAAAAAAAAAAAAAGGAAAGAAAAGAAAAAGAAAAAAATAAAAGAAAATTAGTAGCAATGATATCTAATCAGATTGACCCATTTTTTTGATTGAATTATGGATTGATCCCATAATTAAATATATATACCCCAAATATAAAAAGTAGTAGTATCAAAGTAGAGTAGTTTCTTTTCCCCTTAAATACTTTCTTTTTAATTATAGTAACAATTGTAACCAAGAAAACCTTAGACACAAAAAGAAAGACTGGGCTACAGAAATGTTATGTAGATGATACATTTTCAGTGTGTGGAACTGAGTCTGGAAAGTCACCTTCTGCATCTGCTTGATGCCACTGCCACCTTAATTCTTTAGGTGACATACACCCTGCTGATTATTGTGCTGAGTGCATTGCAAAGCAATCAGATATATTTTGGCTTATTTCACCTTCACACTGAAAGGTTACTGTATTTAAAAAAATTTTCTTCTATTGCTATTTAGAGTTCAGGGTACAATTTTGTGATGATGATAATACACTACTTTTTGTAGAATAAAGAATTTAATTACTATATATTCAGTGATCACCTTTACCACTTATCATCTTACCTTAGCTTATATATGTAAAAAAGCCAGAATATTTACCCATTTATCTCACTGTAAACCCTTTAATTGTTTTTGATTGATTTAATTAATGTTTGTTTATTGAACTGAAAGACACTTATAAACACACTTATTGGATTTGAGTTTTCTATTTTTTTTGATAAATGAGTGATAATATTTTTAATGAACATTATTGTAGCTATGAATTAAAACAAGTACAGGGGTAGGCAAAGTAGGTTAAATTACCAGCCATCATTACCTAAACAATAAAGCATAAGTAAGGATATGAAATAACAACAACAATAATAAGACAAATGATACAAATAATACAATGATTAATAAGTTAATAGTAATACAAGAATGAACTGTTTCATGTACAACTATAAACCTACAATTGTTAACCTCTGTATTAATGTCAACTTAATTCTTCAAAATGCCATCCTATATAAAACAATAAAGCAGTTAATGCTTGAATTAACTTTATATGTAGAATAGTAATTCTATGTTTGGTTCTAAAACAATAAGAGTATTCTTCTTTGTTTTAAAACAAGTATATTATGTTTTGCTAATGTTTTACATGACTTTATAACCACTGACTATAACTAAATAGCCAGTTCAACAGGATCCAATGGTCTATTTGCAAAAAGAGCAGGGTGGCCTTGATGAATGTAGAAAACCTACATTCTAGTATTTCACAGACTGAAGATTATTTAGATCATCTGATAGGGCATAAATGATCATCCATATGGTTGGCATTTTGACTCATTCTTTGACTCATCAGTGTTTTTATTAAATTTCCTCAAGTATTTATGCCAGTATTTTAGCTGTTTATTTCAGAATTTTAAAATACTTTTGCATATTCAAAAATAAAGGCTAAGGTAGCATGATAATGAGAAAGTTAAAAATAGCTGAAAGAACACAATTGCTGTTGAGTTAATCTAGAAGAGAGAGAAAAAAATTGATTCGACCATATAGTTTATGATACATCTGTAATATTATTCTGGTTATGCAAATAGTACAGACTTGCTGTAAAAATAATTTAAAAGAAAAACAAAGAAGTAAAAGATGTCTGAAAACAGTCCCAAGTGGCACTGTGTGGGCACCCTCTCTGCGAAGGCTCCCAGGTGTGAGGAAGAGGAAGGGCTGAGGCCCTGTACTTGCTTTTCTCACAGAGTCATGTGACTAGCTGTGGGCTTCTGCATTGTCAGTGAGGCTGACTGTTCCTTATTTCTTCTCTAAAGGTGCTGAATAGGCTAATGAAGGCTCTGCCTGCCTTTCTAAATAAACCCTATCTATAACATGTAACATGTAATATTCTCACTGGGAACTCAAAGAGATATAGTTCATTGTTTAGCATCACTTTTTTGTCCAAACTAGAAAACCATCTTTTATTTATTTTTATTTTTTTAAAGATTTTATTTATTGTTTTTAGAGAGAGGAGAAGGGAAAGAGGAGAGAGGGGGAGAAACATCAATTAATGGTTGCCTTTCACCTGTCTCCCGCTATGGACCTGGCTGGAGACCTGGCTTGCAGCCTGGTTATGTGCCCTGGGTGGGAATCGAACCAGCGACCTTTGGGTTTGCAGGCCGGCACCTTATCTACCATGCCCCCTGCCAGGGCTGACTTTTAAATACTAAAAATACTGCTTAACTATTATTGAGCACTTAATGGGGTTGGGCTATTTTATGCTTTCTGTTTGCATTAGCTTATTTAAACCTCAAATTACAAGGATTCACTTATTGTCTTCATTTTTTTAATTTGAGGGAACAGAGGCAGAGGAAGTTTAATTAATTTGTGTAAGATCACACAGCTAGGAAATGTCACAGTCAACTTTCATCCAGGCTGATTGGGTCTGTAGCCCATATTCTTGACCACAGGTGATAAAACTAGATCAACAACAATCAGTAACATATTTAATCTAAGAATTGTTTGTATATGAGTAAAATAAAAACCTCATGTTAAAAAAAATAAAAGAGAATCTGAGCAATTAAAAATTCATAGTTTTCTCAAATGAGAAATCTTCATATAAAAATATACTTATACCAAAATTTATGCAAAATTTTGTGCAACCCCAATTAGACTTTCATTCAGTTCAGTATTTTGAAAGGTATGCCTCAGAATAAATTATCTTAAAATTTATTTTAAGTGATCCACTTTTAGAATATTCAGTAAAATTGTATAAGAAGCAATAGTGAGAAATATCCCCCTGAAATATTGCCAGATATGCTATAACCCCAACTCTACCAGTTCCCATAACTGATGAAGGAATCAATGGACAAATCAAGTCCAGTATTAGATTTGTAAACATTTAGGAATTTATATGGCAGTCATTTAATGATAATTAATTAATTAATTAATAGAGAGAGTGCAAGGAGGGGAAAAGAGGGAGAGAAGCATCCATAGTGAGAGAAACATCCATAAGTTGCCTCTCACACACCCCCATCTGGGTACCTGGCCCACATCCTAGGCATGCGCCCTGATCAGAACTGAACTGATGACCTTTTGGTTTGCAGGACAATGCCCAACCCACTGAGCCACATGATTCAGTAGAAATTCTTAATGAATAATTTTAAGTATGGGTGGTCATGTTCAGTATACAGGGGAAACTTGTATTTATTGAGTATTATGTGAGAGCCATTTAATACTCACAAGGGTGACATACTTTTTCTCATTAACATACTTACCGAAGAGTTACATTGTGAGAGCTTAGGAAGAGCGTCAGCTATTGGAATTGTGACCCACTTTTGTTTACTTATGCAACCTATATCTGTTGACTATTTTGTTGGGCTCTGGGGATATTATAGTGAACAGAATGGGTTCTGCTACATTGATGCTTATAAACCATTGCTGAAAATAGATATTGAACCTATGTAATTACCTGGTTATGAGTGCCATAAGACCTCCAAATGAGAATTATGGATGCATTGGGAGTATATGGCAAGAGAGCCTGACTTAATAGTGGGATAAGGGAGAAAAGTGGATAAAGCAGGAGACTGAAGGAAAGTTGATATGAAAGGTGACCTGGTAGAGGAGGGGCTGGAATGAGGATGGGAAGGAGGAGAACCCGCGGGGCAGCCTGCATCAAGGTCTGTAGTTGGAAAGAACACGGCTCCTGAGGTCAACACACAGAGCCAAGTGAAGAGAGGCAACAGATGAAGGATGGGAGATCTGTGGAATCCAAGTCACTCGTTGAATTATTGACATGTAAGAATGTTGGTCTTTAGCAGAAGAAACGGGAAGTCACTGGAAAGTGTTAGGAGAAGAGTAAAATGTTCAACTTTAATTTTAAAGTTATCACTCTGCTTGCAGCGTGCCCAACCGCTTGGTGGGGGCACTAGATCGTGAAAGAGACCATTTTTGTTCATTGTTGGAGGCATATTCCCGGATGGAGCTACATGATAAACTACAGTCATTGAATATTGTCGTTTTGTTTGATGTTGTTTTTGGTATGACTTTAATCAGAAAACAATAACAACAAAGCAGTTCTGGTGGAGGCCGTTGTCTGTGGTGGGATTGACATGTTCCCCCATGTCTATGTGGGTTTTTTGACGCTCTCCCATTTCCTCCCACATCCCACAGATGGGTACATTAGGTGAACTGCCAGTGTATGTGTGCCAGGCTGAGTGGGTGTGGTTGTGGGGGTGACTGTGGGTGTGCATGGCCTGGCGATGGAAGAGTATCCTGTCCAGGGTGGGTCCTGCCTTGCACCCTGAGTGACCTGGGAGGTGGGGGTACTCCGGTCACCCAGGAGCCGGAACTGGAATAAGCAAGTTGGAAAATCATTGCCTTGTTTTATATTAAGCTTTCCTAAATGTATGTACAGCTCACATTTATTTCAGTGTTTAATATTAGAAGAGTTTTTGGCTTTTTATTTAAAAGTTTGATGATGTCTTTGTGACCAAAAATGTGCTTCAGGAGCCTAACTCTTCTTTATATCAATTAGCCTATGACAAAATTGGTTTTGTTACACCTCATTTCACGTAAAGTCATAGTCTCCAGTACTCTTTGGACAATATTAAGTGAGGATTTACTATATGACTATGACATACTGAGACTGTGAATATAGTTGAGCTTATATTCACGTAAGTTTTATCATTTACTAAACAATTGTCTAAGTTGGCAAATATGTGTACTTATATGCATGTCATTGTGTAAAACATATTTGGATTCTTAATGTAGTCAAAGTCTATGTGCATTCTTTTCTAAATATATGATCACGAACTCATATATTTATGAAAAAACATCTAGCTGTATACAAATACATATGAGAACCTATTTGACTTTTGAAATCTTTAGAATTCATTCAAAGCTAATATGGTGAATAAGGAAAGTGAAGTAACACTTATTGAATGCCTTTACTTTATGAGAGTATCTTTTGTAAGCCAAATACACACTAACATAATTATATTTAATCCACAGGGCAATCCTATGAGATAGGTAGTTTTATCCCTTTTGTACCATTGACTCTCATTGAGATTAATTAACCTGAATAATATAACCCAGTTGGTAAATGGGAAATTACAGTTGAGAAAATCTTAAATATTGTGGATAATGCTAAAAAAAATTACCATATTACTAGGTGAAAAAGAAAGGCCTCAGTTTCTTTCTCAAAATATTCAACTTAAAATTTTCTGAAACAATTAAAAATTTATGTATTAATTATTTGGATCCTCAAATGACCTGAAAATTGATCTGCCATACTCATACATATATCAAGATTAGTTTTATTTGGGATCCTGGCATATCTGCCCCTTCTACCTCATTTATTTGTTTATGCAATCATTTGTTATATCAATATAAATTCATGGATATATATATTTATTTTTATGGCTTATAATAAATTATTAACATTTATTTTATATCTGAAGTTGCTCTAGATTTAGCAATTGGAGACCTCCTCAAATTGGCTGCTATATCCTTTTGACCATGACTCCATAATTTTCTGAATACTTCCTTATTTTCTGGGACTAAAAGATATTTCAGACTCACCTTGTATTTTTTCTGCCCTAGTCATGGAATCAACCATTTTATTTTCAAGAAGCTATGGTTTCTTATATTAGAGAATGGTATATAGAAACCAGAATTTGAGAGCTAAGTATGCTCATTGGTTTTGAAGTGTTATTCTTCCTTTCCTTTAAAATAATTATTTAAAAAAATTAAATGACCAAGTATATTCTTGTTCTCTTTTGGAAATCCTTTCCTTAATTTGCTTTAACAGAAATTTATTTTAGTCTGAAACCTGGCTGTTCCCTAAGGGAAATAGTGACTGTTTTTTCTTTCCTAGTATTGATAGTTTAGGATCTGGACATGGGAAAAGTCTCAGCTTTGTTCCCTTTGACATTGCAAATAACTGCTCTGCTTTATTTGTTCAAAAATGTCATCTCTTTTGAAGCACCATTCCACCTCTCCTTGTTACCGCCTTTCACTGAGATGCTTTGCACTCCATGTAGCACTTTATCTAGTAATACTTTTTCACCTGCCTCATTGTCTTTCCCTTAATATTAATATCTTTCTTGACATCATTCTTAATTCAGATGATCACATGCACTTTAACAAAGCATTATTTACCTTGTGTTCAATTTCTGAAAAGGCTATAGGACTCAAATACTCTGGGCTCTCAGGTCAGCGTCATTATAAGCAAAGGAAATACATGCACTGAAAGGGCTCTGGAGATCTAAGCTATTAGGCTAACTATGTGGTTATAGTCATTAAGGTAGTGTTTTTGTGTTTGTGTATGTGTGTGCAGAGAGAGAAGCATAACCACCAATATAATAAAATAGTCCCCAAATAAGAGCTGTAGGTGTTAATATTTTTATAGTACATTTAGCCACATACTGAAATTGTTTATTTTAGTATCTTTTTTTGTTATTCTTTATTGCTTTGTACACATCCCGATTTTAGACATAAAAACATAGCTTTGTTTTCCTCTTTTATTTCAACTCAAAATCTGTCATTTATTCACCGCCAGATATGTTTGTTATGCTATTGTTTTTATGCTATTTTCATATGTGAACTTGTGTCTTAGTTGTAGTATGTATAGGAATGATGATTTTTCAGGATGATTATGTAGAGTACTTTTGGACATTTTCTTATGTGAAATTATGATTATGTTGTTTTTCTATGTAGACGGCATGGGTGATGGCAATATATTACAAAAATATTGCTCCAGTCTTTTGGTAGTGCCTTTGGTTATATGCTGTTACTTAAGAACACATGCCATCTTGCTTAATTTTTCTTTATGAAAAACCAGCTCTTCTATGTGTGTGCGCATGTGCGCACATGCTCCTTGTATGGATGTGCCTGAATGTCTATAGTATTTTTAAAGTAACAACTTTATCATGATACAACTCATAGACTAAAAATCTCACATTTAAAATTTTTTTACAAAGATTTTATTTGTTATTTTTAGAGAGAGAGTGAAGGAGAGAGACATCAATGTATGGTTGCCTTTCACCTGCCTCCAGCTACAGAGCTGGCTGAAGACCTGGCTTGCAACCTGGTTATGTGCTTTGGCTGGGAATCAAACCAGTGACCTTTGGGTTCTCAGGTCGGCACCTTATCCACTGTGCCACCAGCCAGGGCAAAAATCTCACACTTTTAAAGTGTACATGTCAGTGAATTTTAGTATGTTCACAAAATTGTATAACCATCACCACTGTGAGTTTAGAACAGCTTTATCACCCCTAAGAGAAACTCAGTACATAGCTGCAGTCATTGATCATTCTGTCTCTCCTGAGCTTCTGGTCACCTTCTTTCTCTACATGTTTGTCTGCTCTGGCATTTCATATATGTGGTATCATGCTATGTGTGCTCTTCCATGGCTGGCTCATTTTATATAACACAGTGGTTTCAAGGTCATCTGTGTTATAGCAGCTATCAGTACTTTATCCCTCTTTATAGGTAAATAATATTTAATTGTATGGATATATTGCATGCTGCATGTCTTCCACCAGTTGATGGGCATTTGGGTTGTTTCACTTTCAGACTATTATCAATAATGTTGGATTTAATTTATCTTTTATACAAAGTCTTTCCTTTTAATATTGAGGTTTCAGTTTTCAACAGATTTCTTTCTATCATTTCTTGAACATATATTTTATACATTTCTTTTCAGTATGTTATGAAGTTGGCTACAAAATTAGTCATGCGTACATTGAAAATTTCTATGTCTGTTATTCTTTTTGAGTAATAATTATCTATGACCAATACAGAATGCTTCTTACATAGCACCAATTCAACTCTATGTTTTCATTATTATAGTTTTGGATTCAGTGATTGTATTTAATTTTGTCATTATATTATTTCTCTTTTGGTTCTGTTGCACTTGTTTTCACAGTTTGTATTTGCTTTCTTTTATTGTAGTCTTTAGTGTTATTAGCTCATCTTTCAACTTAAGTATTGTGGGATTTTTTTTTTAATCTTTTTTTTTCCCTTAATGCATAGTGCACAGATATTTTTTTAAAAAGATTTCATTTATTTATTTTTAGAGAGATGAGGAGGGAGAAAGAAAGGGAAAGAAACATCAATGTGTGGTTGCCTCTCGTAGGTCTCCAACTGAGGACCTGCCTAGCAGCCCAGGCCTGCGCCCTGACTGGGAACCAGCGACCCTTTGGTTCACAGGCTGGTGCTCCATCCACTGACCAACACCAGCCAGGGTAGCACAGCTGTTTTAAATGACTAAAAAACTTTACTCATTAAATAATTACATATACTTAATGTATTGTTGATCAACATTTTCCCCTTGTCTCTCATCACTAGGCAAGTCAAAAACTAACATAATAAAAGTGTTCATTTTTCTTTTCCTCTTTGTTCTCATGACTTTGTTTCATCTATATGATTTGGACCTGGATGGATTAACAGCTTCATATTTACCTTGAGGTCTACCCTCAAAAAGTGAGAGGTATAAAGAAAAGTGGCTCTTCTGCTTAACCATTCTATGCATATTTGTAGATTTCATGGGAAATTAATTGCCAACCTCTAACTTACTGGGACTGTCAGAGATAGTTTTGCTCATTTGTAGACAAAATATTTAAGAGCTACTTGTATCATTTACCACCGTTCTAACCTTCAGGGCATGACCTGTTAAATTACAGGTTGATTTATATAGTGTTTATGGTTTCTTTAAGCTTTGAAATAGACCTCTAAGTATTTTCGTTTACAAAGTTTTAAAATAATTATTTCTGGTCAGTAATGTATTTAAATAGACAAAATACAGTTTACCCTTTTTCATTCTGAAAGTTTAAAATATACTGAGAAGTGTTGTTCCAGGTCTGTCCCAAAACTAATTCTATTGACATTGGCTCCATACTTTCGGGACAGCCTCGTATGCTTTTATAGTGTATGTAATACAACTTAAGCAAGGTCTGCCTACCACTGAGCGGCAGTAAACCTTAACACTTGGCTACATTTCCAACAGCACCAGGGGCTCCGCCTTTGCCAACTTGGGTGCAGGATAGGGATGGCCCACTGGCCCAGCCGCAGAATTTTCATAGGGCTTTTCGGGGTATGAATTTGCTGGTGTTTCCAGATTGCATCTGCTCTAGCGCCCAGGTGAGGATATACAGGAAGTGAACACAAATTAAACAAACAAAAAAACCCCTCAAACCCAGGGAACTCACCATTGGGAAATTGCTTGAGTTCCCAGGTTATCACCCTTTACCTACCTCTGACCTCTTAGGATGTTGTTCTAAAATTTCTCCCATCCCATCAGATTTTCCTTTTTATTACATTCTTGTTTATGCTGATCAGTAGAAAAACATTCTATTTTTCCTCATTTAAAAAACGACCTTCTCACCTCTTTATCACACTCCTCCAGCTACTTTTTTCCATTTCTCCGTGTTTCTCAATAATACAATAAATTATTTAGTTGATTTATACTCAGTCTTCCTTTTTTTATACCATGATAATAAAGTGGTTCACTAAAGCAGTACAAAAACTTATTTTCAAAATATGTATCCTTGCACACACTTGATGTATTTTAAATTTTAATGTTTTATGTCCTGTACCTTCGTTAGCTGAGAAACTCAGAGTAAGTTTGAGCAATCATGTACCTGTTTTAAGTGCCAGGTAATTAATTATTCATTTGTAACACTCCTAAAAATATATGAGCACGATACTTAAATTGAGGGGAGATGTATATCCTCTCCTGGTTAAGTGGAAAATGTGCAGTTCACTTCTGGAAGTCTTCAATTCCAAGCAGCTGTAAAAGGAAACAGTTTGGGTGGAAGTCTAAACTTTCTTCAATTAATAATAATTCACATTCACTGAGGAATATTCCTATTAGTCACTTGATTCTAGTAACACTCCTACTAATTTTGTCCTTGGTCAGGCTTTTTTCTTCAGCCCCACTGACATCAGGATTGGTCATTATAGTCCGTGCTGTTCATTGTGCTGTTCTTGTACTTTCCCTGCTGTCAATTAAGAATAGAGAAATCAAGTGTGAAGCCTCACCAAGAATTTAGTGGAACATGATTCTGGCAGAGGGGTAGGGTCCGAAAAGGCAGAAGGGTGCCTTGTAGGCCTGGAGCAGCTGGGCCCAGAGCTGCTCAGGTGTCCCCAGACCCTACCTCCTTAAGGCCGTCTACTTCTGGCTTCTTCATGTTTACTTTCGAGCCAGAAAAAAGTAAAGCTAATGATGTAGACATGTTCTTGAAAATAGTTCGAAGTGTTTACTTTTTCTAGAGGTATTTTCCCCTCATTCTGCGTAGGTGTTATCTTTTCTCCCCATTGTAGCCCTCCTGAGCCCTCGCAGGCTTCACCTGAATGGGGATCACGAAGTCTCTTCTGAAACCTTGTTTACTTGGTCCCAGGACACTTGACACTGGTTTTATTCCTTTCTCGTAGTTTGTTCTCTCGGGCTCCTCTGGGGGACCCCCTAAGGACCTGGTTAGTTCACAGTGCTATCTCTCCGGGCTCACCCCTGGACCTCTTCTTTATCTACAACAGGCGATTTCTGGGCTCAGGACTTCAAATCGCATCTGCAATGTGGATAAGTTCCAAATTGCTAATAGGCAAGCTCTTGGACTCCATTCAACATACCACTTGCACATTCAATTAATAACCTAAACTTAACATCCTTGAAACTAAGCTCCTAATTATTCCCCAACCCCCAACAAGCGAAACCTATTGTTCTCACCCATCACAGCAAATGCTGACGTTATGCTTAGTCTTGGGTCAAAAACGCTTTACCTTTCTTTTAAATGCTCCATCCATTTATTCAGTAAATCCTGTTTGGTGTTCCTTCCAGATTCGTCCCAGGTGTCTGACCATTTCTCATGACCTCCAGCTGCCAGTATCCTCACCTCCATCACCTCTCGCCTGCATTCTTGTTACAACCTCTTGTTAAAAGAATCGTAGTTAAGGCTTGTTCCTTCTTTGAGATTTCTGTACATATTTCCTCTGCCTGGATCACATTTCCTTTACCAAACTTCACAGTTTATACTCTTATTCTCTTTAATTTTGAAATGTTCCTTCTCAAAATTGCAAGCATACTTCTACCCCAATGGTAATTTCCTTCTCATTAATTTATGATTACCCAAAATGCCTCTCATCATCTGTTATATACTTAAGTTTTTATTAATTTTTGATGTCCATACAGTAGAATACACTTTGCACGAGGACAGACATTTTTATCTTACTGTTGTATCTCAAGCGCCTAGCACAACACTGGCCCATTGAGCTTAG
Source organism: Noctilio leporinus (assembly GCA_004026585.1). Lineage (NCBI taxonomy): Eukaryota > Metazoa > Chordata > Mammalia > Chiroptera > Noctilionidae > Noctilio > Noctilio leporinus. The sequence continues at coordinate 44,691 of PVIW01004884.1, forward strand.
CTCTGCATTTTCTGGCAGTCAGAGGAAAACAAGAAATATGACTGAGTGTATCATTCTGCTCATCACATGTAAGGGTGCCTATAAATTCTTAGACAAAGTGTGGCCTTACCCTAATTATATAAGAAATATATAAGGTGGATCTTGTAAAGTATACAGTAAACAACATAAGGCACAATGCCTTAGTAATTAAAACAATAAATCCAGTGATATTGTTTTATCTATACCTTTTATTTTAATAGTATTTAATTGCTGAGGGCGTAACATGAAAGGCAGGTATCCAAAAAATATAATCACCTCTGTTTAAAATAATTTGAAATATTTTTCTATTAAGGTGGCAGTTTCTTTTTCAAATTCAACTTACTGGGGTGACATTGGTGAATAAGATTATATAGGTTTCAAGTGTACATTTCTGTGATATCTCACCTATATATTGCATTGTGCGCCCACTACCCAGAGTAAGTCTTTATTTTTTACTTTTCAGCTTTAAAAGTTTTTATTGTATTTTTTCATTACTGTTTAGTCCCCCTTATATTCCTACACAATCACTGAAGGTGGCTGTTTATATTATGAGCAATACTTCGCCCTCTGTAACATGTGAAGCTACAGATGCCATTTAACATTCAGCAGCTTCACCGGGGTTTCAGCGCGACACATGGACAAAATTAAACATTAATTTTCTACCCCAGTATTCTCTTTTTAATCAATTGTTAATGGCAGTCATTTCTGTAGGATGATGTTTACCACCGTCATTTTAAAATTGCTCAAAGTAAAAATTACCACACTAATAAATGAACAAGTAAATTTATTATAGCATATAATGAAATAGAATTTAGCTATTAGAGTTCATGTGTTCAAAGAGTGCTAATTTTATTAAAGATATAAAAAATGCCTATCATTCTATTTACAAAGTTTTAACTGGAATAAGATGCACCAATATGTTTTGTGTTTTTCTCTAGTGAAAAGATTAAGGGGTGGGGTTTAGGTAAGAAGCTAATGTGAAGGTTTCATGGCCATGGACAAGGAGGTGGGGGTTGACCGTGGGAGACGGGAGGGGGACGGGGGAGAGCAATGGGGGGAAAAATGAACAATTATAATACAATAATTAATTAATTAATTTAAAAACCAGCTCCAGGAAGAAAATGATTACGTATGACTTTTAAAAAATGTATTTTTACTTTTATGTCATAGGAGAATGCCTGCCATGTTTATAGAATTTTTATGAGAACAGAAATAATAAATGCAATTTAAAGAATTAGGATTTCTTTCATATCTATATTTCGCTTTTGCTTTTTTGCTCAATGCCAATGATTTATAATTTGCTAGTCTAACATAGGCCACTAATAATTAATGACAATCACTTTCAGTACTGATATGCAGTATGTTTTCACCTAACTTTGTTTATCAAGCAGTTTTTAAAATTACATGTCAGGATTATTTTTTTCTTTCCCCACAGACAGTCTTTTGATTGACTATCAGTTTACCTTCAGCTTATTACAGGAAGATGATCGTCACCATACTGCCATCAACTTCATAGCAAATCCAGAACAGGTGAGAAGATCATTTAACTTACATTAAATAATTATACTTATAGCATTTTCCATCCCCTTTGATTGTAATTTTACCTATTCAAATGATCACACACTGCCTACAGGAGTTTTATTCAAAGGATTAATCTTGTTACAGTTTTCTTGTAATAAAACTTAAGCTTACTTGTGATTCAGAGAATTTGTGAGTTTGGTATTTCATATATTATAAAGAGTCCTACAATTTAAATTATATATTCTTCCCATTATTTTTTCAGGCTTATGACAGTGATTGTATTAATAATAATGCTCTCAAGCTGGGAGCCATCCTATTTGGAAACAAACCCCATAAATTCCAAACATGCTATATTAAACCTATTTTCTCATTCTTATACACGTAGTAGTAGGTTTTCATTGTCTCTTTCCTATATCTACTGGTTTACCTGATTATATGAATGCTTATAATTTTTCTTAATTATTTTCACTGAAATATAATTGGCATATTACATTGTATAAGCTTAAATTGTGCAACATGTTGATTTGATACATTTATATATTACAGTATAGTTACCACTATTGCATATAGCTAATGTGATACCTCTGTGGTGCCCCATAATCATTTCTTTTTTTTTATGGTGGGAATAATTAAAAGCTAGCCTCTTAGCAACTCTTCAGTTTGGAAAACACTGTTGCTTTCCATGTTCAGTATGTTGTGCATTAGCTCTTGTCTTGTCTACCTGCTGGTTGGAAGTTTATACCCTGAAACATCTCCACAGGTCCCTGTCCTTCTAGCCCCTTGTACAGACCATTCTACTCTCTGATTTTTCGAATGTGGCTCTTAGATTCCACATCCTGTAAATTAAGATCGCATAGTATTTGTCTTTCTCAGTTTGACTTACGCCACTTGGCGTAATGGAACGCTAGCTTGTCGAACCAACTTACCGCATCAGTGACGGGGCAGAGTCTCTGGGCTGTGAGCCGTCTGTCCCAGAGTGACATTGGCCTCAGGAGACTGCTCGCCCCTGTCCCTAGGGCACTGCCCCAAAAGGCCATGATGTCAGTGGCACATTGCACTCCCCTCCCTCCCTCCCTCCCTGGAGGGAAGTTTTGGGGTCCTGGGTCTTCTCTCAGTGTCACAGAGCCCCGTTGTCCTCAGTGCACTGCACACCCTTTTCCCCTTGGGCAGTCCACAGAAAACCAAGGATGTCGGATGCTCGCTCCATTCCTCTTCCTGCCCCTTCTCCCAGCCTTGCCACCCACTAATTTTCCCGGTTCTTAACCGAGGTTAGATGTGTGCGCTATGCTTGTTCTCTCAGAGCTCTGGGTCCAGAAGACGGAGGCAGGTCCTCAGGGTTGTGCCAGGAAGGTCAAGGATGTTGGATGTACGGTACTTTCTTTTTCCTTCCCCTGAGGGGGGAATTCTCAGGTGACCTTGCTGATGCTGTGCTATGCTGCCCTGGGGGAGGGGCTTATGTGGGTAAAGTGTGATAGCGCTTCTTACCAATCATAATGTGGCAATTTTCAATTTCATGTTCATCTTTGCTACCGCCAGTTCTTGACTGGTTCTGACAGGAAGGTATTTTGGCCCATATATCATTGGTGTTTTTGTGGGGGTCGAGGGCTTGGACTTCTTATCCTGCCATCTTGCTGATGTCACTCTCTGTCTCTTGTGTGGTCTTAGTGCATAATAATCCATCTTATTAAATCCATATCATGTATTTTAATAGTTTTTCAAATAGGTGAAACCTCAAAATATTCCCTGACATTTGCTAGCTTCTTTTCTCTAAAATATTTTGTAGGACTTGTTAACAAATTATATAACTTCTCAAATTTTCCTTTTCTAGTAAAATAGGATCCCTTCTTCCAAAATAACATAGAACAGTGAATTTTATGTTACTCCATTTTCTTTAAATTTTAAGGAAAGCCTATATTCTTGGGAATATCTTTGAAGTTTTGACTTTTAAATAAAGATTTTTAAAGGTGTTTCTTCAAAGTATGATCCTATCCTCACTGATGTGTTTTTTTTTTTAAGTTCTTAATGTCAGAAACTACACTTTATCAGTGTGGTAAGAAAGTTTTTATCAGTGTATTGTAATCACCATAGACTTCTTCTCTATTATGATAATATGTAAGTAAAATGAAATTTATTATCCTAACCACTTTGAAGTGTGAAATTTGGTAGCATTAAGTACATTTACAGTGTTATGCCACCACCATCACTGTCCATTCCCCAAATTTTTCGTCATTTCACAGAATCTCTGCATCCATTAAGCAATAACTTCACAGTTGCTCCCCTCCCTCCAGCCCCCGGTCACCTTTATTTTACATTCTGTCTCTGTGAATTTGTGTACTTTAGGTTTATGCGTAATCATACAGTATTTGTCTTTCAGTGTCTGGCTTATTTCACTCAGCCTCATGTTTCCTTCTTACAGTCATGGCCATGTACGAGTCTGGCTGTGGGGAATAATGCAACATCTTTCTGAAACACTATATATATTTAAACTCCCAGGCTCTAGTTTTTTTTCGATTTGACTAAATTCTCAAATACTATCTCTGCAGCATTAATGAGCACTCTCCTGAAAAATCTCTATGGCATTCGACCTTATTATCATACGTTTAATTTTGCGTGCTTTTTGGCGATGACCAGAGTGCTTGAGTCTACATTTTCTTCCTGGAAACTATGAAGAGAATGCCGTCTAATAGTTGGGGAACATTATTAATAGTTCTTCATTGAAGCTTTGCCATCCCTCTATGTATGACAAGCATTAAGAATGGATATTATTTTGGGGTTAAAAAAAAAAAGGATCTTAGTTTATCTTTAAAATGGAATGACTATCTTACATCCATCAGCCTTTGCCTTTTATGGTGTTTCTTGTTTCTACGCTTATCCATCAAAAAATGGTGGTGACTTCCAGTAATTTCCTCTTATGACTGTTTTATCAGATATAGAGAGCTTAATTTCTTATAGACTTATTTTTCTCTGACTCAGTTGGAAGATTGAAGATGTATGTTCTGTTGGCTTACCTGTTTTATCTAGTTTATAAAAAAATAGTTATGCTAAGGAAGTTATTTATATATTTTCTAGTCACCAGGTCTTACCTAGCAGTACATCTTTTTGTATGAGTCTTTGTATATTTAAAATGCAGCACAATACATTCAATGCATGAAGCTAAACTCATTCAATACGACTATCATTCTCCGTGTTTTTTCAGAACTACATGGTCATAACCATATGTACTGTCTGTTCTTTATCTCTTGGAGTAAGATAATAACAAAAACATTTAAAGAAGTCTTTTTCCTTGAGATTAAATGACATGGTCTATACTCCCTCCTCTAGTGAATGACAGGAAGAAAACAGGTTGACTGACAGATTCTTCAGTGTTCCTCTGCACAGATGCTTACCCTCCAAGGAGTTTCATCATTTTTATCTCAAAGTTTTGGTTTCCATAGTTTACGTATTTTGTAACTAGGAAACGTGTATGTGATAACACAATATGAACCTAACAAGAAGCCTTTCAACAAAAATAACATTATATCGCTGTAAAAATTTTGGGCTAATCCAGATCTGTATCATTTAAATATTAACTACAGATGAGCAAAGAAAATTAAGATACAAATATTGAATTACAGTAGCTTCTGGCTTACATGAAGAAGGTCAGATTTTAGTAGAGAAGATAAGTTGGAATGTTAAATCTACTTTTGAATCTATCACCTATTTATATATATTATTTAAAAGCATATAAGTGGCATCTACACTTACTCAGTTGAATATTGTTATTATAAATATATAGAGTGTGACAAATATAGCATGGCCATGTTTAAAACATTGATCATATCTATGTAGTATAATTTGATTTTTTTAACCTTAATATTTTTTTCTTGGCAGTCAAACAAAAATTTGGATATTTCAATTAATGCATCAAACAACTTTAATCTCAACATTACATGGTCAGTTGGTTCAACAGGTAAGAGAATTTTGTTGCCATGTGTCTTTCCCATGTTTCTATGTGGAAGGTTTTCTAACATGACATTTTCCTATTAATTTAAATAATTGAAATGAAAACATGTTCTATGCCTAGCACTGAGTTGTCTCAGGGAAAAATAATAAGTAGTATTATTAAGAAAGCTTTATTACTTTGTTAACTTTCTCTTTTATTCTATTAAAAATAGATAGGGAACAAATATTGTACATGATGATTTTATTAAAATGGCAGTGCCATGAATGGCTATGATTTTCATTAAAATAGATTATTTCTTAAATAACTAAAAATGTCAATTATATGATTCATTATTGAAACTGTAAATTTAATCATTAATCTTATATTGATATAAAACAATGAAATTCTTCTGTGAATTCTGATGAAATAACAACTTATCAATTACTTCCAAATTTAGAAATCTGTCCTCTTTGATCCTTGTCAGCTTTGGTGCTAAGTGAGGGTTAGAAACAAAATCTGCACTTAGTATGTCTTCCATAATAAGGTTCATAAATTGAATTGCTGACTTAAAATGTTGTTACTAAGAAGAAGTACAAATCTGTGTTTTGGATTATGGAAAATTATCTTCAGTATCATTTTATATATTTACATTTTAGGAAATTATATTGCTTTCTGTTTTCTATGTCAAAGATACACTGTTGCATTAAAGTACTGGAAACTTTATTTTAAAGAAAGCATTCCATACTTGATTTCTGAAAATTAAATCATTATGTTATTTAAATATGTAGGGTCATGGAAACCCAATTCAAGAGTGAGTAGGTCTTTGACATTCCAGAACTTAGAAAAGATGCATAAAAAATGAGAAGTTCAGGCAAACATATGGACATTTTGTTACATTAGTGCAAACATTTGGTAAAACATTGGCACTGTGAGTTTCATTAATTAATAATTTAGGATGACTTGTACTGTTAATTCGAGCTTTACTTCTGTGCAGTAAATGAGCTCTACAAGTTTTAAGACTTATCAATAAAAATATATAAAAATCTATCATCACTTTAGAACACTGATTTTAATATGCAAGAAATTACTTGTAACTTTCAGATACCCAGAACCCAATGTCAGAAATTTTTGCTTATTAGATTGAGAGATGGGACATCAGGAAAAATCTGCATTTTAAAAAACATCCAAGGCAATTTTGGAATAATGATCAGTTAGAAATTAATTCAGGTGTTCAGAGTATCATTTTAATAATTATATTTTTGTTAAGTGGAGGGCTTGGTAAAATTGTTGGAAATGCTTTATTTCATTTGGTTAATTTCAGTAACTATTTATTGATGACCTCATATTAGTTGAACTAATTGACCAATAAGCTCACATTTTCAATGATAGCCTCCTCCCAACTTACTCAAATGAGTGATATTTCAGTTTTTCAAAATCAAATTGATTTTGCCCCCCACTTAAACAAATTTGAGACAGGAGAAATATGGTCTGATGTGTTTTCGAAGGCTCTATGGAGTAGTAAGTAGAAAGAACTCAGTTTCTGGAGCCACATGTACATGAGTTCCCAAGAGGCATTTGCTGTTCAGGAGTGATGTGCTTGAGGCAAGTGCTTTACTCTTTCTGCGCCAGGCTTCGTTTTGAAAAATAGAGATGAAACTTGGAACGCCTCTGGAATAAAATTGTTATTAGGAAAGAATAAAAGTCTCTAAGCCAGTGCCTAGGTCATAGTACGTAATCTGTAGCATGATTTTCAAAAATGCTTTTTATTCTAAATCTGTTTCATGCTATTTATGACAGATAATCTTATTTTTTCCCCTTTGTCACTCTAAATTGTAAACATGTAAACATATTTTGATAATTATGTTCTTATAAATACAGCTATGAAAAGTAATATACTATGCTTAAGTTCATGAAGATCTGTTTCCTTATATGAATTATTTAATTTTGTTGTTATTATTTACATTTTAGCTGGAACAATATCTGGGGAGGAGACCCCCATAGTATCCAAGACTAATATAAAGGAATACAGAGATAGTTTTTCCTATGAAAAATTTAACTTTAAAAGCAACCCTAACATTACATTCTACGTGTACGTCAGTAACTTTTCCTGGCCCATTAAAATACAGGTAAGTGTTAAAATAGCATTAAATCTAGTGACTATTCAATATTTTCATTAGAAAAAGAATGTGGTTTCTTTCAAAGTGATGACATAGTTGGATTTTGATGTTTTGGATAATATATGATAAAAGGGTACATGAATGTTTATGATGATTAATATCTCCATGGAAAGTATGCATAAAATAATACTGAATCAAAGGACATAATTTGTAATGAATTATATTCTAAAACTGCTTTAAACTTGAAATAACTAGATGGTTTGGGATTTCTGATTAATTGTATACTTTAACTGAGGGTTAAGTAGATATTCTTTTCCTACAATACCCCTTGAAAGTACTTGCTATGTTTAGTAATCTCATTTTTGTTTTATTATATACTGAATGTAATTTAAATTTTCATGAAAAATTAAGAATTAGCAGTACTTAACAGTTTATTATTTCAGACCCACTACCTCTTATGGCTGATATCTTTATCTCCGCTGTACATCTATGTTGTATGTTTCTTTTTTATTGCGTTCAGTGATAGACTGCTGAAGACTTCAGATAAATTGCTAGCATGTACTTTTTGTCTTGAAATGCTCAAAGTTTGAATTCTTAATTTATGCTTTTATGAGAGTAAAGTCTGTGTTTTCATGTTGGGATTTGTTTGTTTATTTCTTTTATGACTTTAATTTGAATGAATTCCAATTAGTTTATTGAATAGCGTGTGCCAGGTCCTGTGTAGGTTGGTCTGTTTCAAAATCTTTTAAACATTTAGAGATCATTCCTTCTTCTTTTATGTTAATAAATGATAACTTAAGATCAGTGACTATAAATGTTTGCATATTTTATTTATATTAATGTCCTAGTGATTTGTGGGAGAATTAAGTGATTTTTTAAAAAATTATGCTTTACTGAAAAAATCTATGGGGCTTATTAAACAGTAAATAAAATGGATATAGTTGTTACATATTTGTTTCATGCCCTTTATTTCTTGGTTATCTAATTGTATTCATTGTATTTTATTTTTAAGAAAATTACATAGTTACTTTAGAATGCTTATGAATATTTAATGGTTAGAAATTAACTTTCTAAATTGGATTTTCCTTTGAGAACATACTAGTAATATGTTCCGGATGCCAAACTAGAACTTGTGTAATAAAGTTGAAATATTCCACTCTCCCAGAGTAATGAAACGTGGAAAACAACTGTGATGGTCAAGATAGGTAGAGCTTAATTTATGTTCTCTGATTAAAATCATTCTATTAGTCATGAGAAATATGTTTTGCTAAGGTACCCATAGATAATTTGTGTTTGTTTATAGGGGCATAAAAACTTGCAATTATTAAAAATAAAATAGTATAATTATTTCAATTGAGATTTATTTTCTATAGAATTGAACTACATTCATTGATTTTTGAATGTTTAACCAACCGGGCTATTGAGGGATAAGTTTTACCTGGTTATATGTATTACTTAATTTCTTACAGTTTTGTTAAGAACTTTTATACCTACATTATTGAGGACTATTAGTCTGAAGTTTTCTATTGTAATCTTGGTTGATTTGGTATTATGGTCATACTGCCTTACAAAATGAGTTGGGTAGTGGTTCTTTCTTTGTAATTTTCTGAAAATTTATGTAGAATCCATATTATTTTCCTATAACTTTCCTTAAATTATTTTAGTCATTATTTTATGGTTTATCATAGATGTTTTAAACTCATTGTCTACCTCCAAGTACTATTATGTCACTCATTTTTTGAACATTAACCTTAAGGGAGTACACTTTAATTTCCTTCCTTCTGATCTTTGTATAATTGTTGAATATATTTTACTGTTTTATATAGTATAAAATCCATACTTGATAAGAGTCAATTGTATTTAAAGACATTAAAAATAGTTACTATTTTTGTAGATCTAAATTTCTGTCAAGTATTTTCCTACTGCCTAGTGGACATCCTTTAACACTTTAGTGCAGACCTCTATGAAAGATAGGCCTCTATGAATTCATAGCCTGCAGTCTGAATTAAAGTGTCATTTCTGAAAAAGCCTTTATTTCACTTATTTGGGGATTAAAGAATTCTAAATTGTAGTTTAAAAAAAATGTTTTAAAGATGTTTCTCCATTGTCTTTTGGTTTGCATTGTGTCTAATGTGAAATCTGCCTTTAACCTTATTTTCCTTTGTATATAATGGATCTTTTTTGCATAAATTTTTTATCTCTTTGTTATTGGGTTTGGCCAATTTGATTATGATGTGCATCGGTGTAGTTTTCTTTATGATTTTTTTGTGTATGAGTTCCACTGAACTTCATAAATTGATAAAATTATAATTTTAGCCAAATTTCAAAAACTTTCAGCCATGGTGTCTCAAGATTCTGTCTCCTCTCTGCTTCTTTAGGAATTCCAATTGTGCATACATTACACTGCTTGAAATTGTTTCTTGGCTTACTAATGCTCTGTTCTTATTTTAAATTTATTGTTTAATATTAGACTGCTTGAAATTGTTTCTTGGCTTACTAATGCTCTGTTCTTATTTTAAATTTATTGTTTATTTCTGTGTATTTTTTCTTCCTATATCTTCAATTTCATTAACCTTTTCTTTTATAGTGTTTAAAATTAATCCCATCCAATGTATTTTTTAACTCACATTTTTTTATCTCTAGAGTTTTGATTAGTTTTGAAACATATCTTCTGTGTCTCAATTTGCTCTATCTTTTAGCTTTATTCTTGAACATATATATTACAATTATATAACTCCTACTGTCCTTGTCTATAAAAATCCTGTCATTTGTATCATTTCTGGGTTTCCTTCCATTGTTTTATGTTGTTCCTGCTTATGGATTATATTTTGATTGGATGCCCAACATTCTGAATTTTCTCTTTTTGGATGCCAGATATTCCCTAATATTGATAAGTTTTAGCTTCATTTGGGGATGGAGTTAATTGACTTGGAAAATTTTTAACCTTTTCAGTGTTGTATTTGAGGGCTGATCATTTCACTCCTAGGCACTGCCTTCTAGGCACTCCATGCCATTTGAGTCACAAGGGTTTGCACGTAGACTGGTGGGACCATAAACTCTTCTCAACTCCATGTGAGTTTTGAGAATTTCTCTCTCTGCTTCTTTGAGATGAGTCTTTCCCCAGCCTCAGGTAGTTTTTTTCACTAGTAAGAGAATTCACCTGAAAGTGCAAGGGAACCCTTAGTAAAGATCTGGAGCACTCTGGGAAGTCACTATTCTTTAGTACACTGTCCTGTAACTGCCAGCCGCCTTAGCCCACCGTATTCCCAGCTTCATCTCTTCAAGTCAGCAAAATTTCTGAAATGCCCCTGTGTTTACTGTCCTTTTGATTCCACTTCAAAACCATGATAATCCATAGCATTTAATACCATAGTATTGAATGGCTCACTGCATTTCCCCCGCCTCAGACATGATTATCCTGCCTTACTTAATAACCAGTGTCTGAAAATAGATGTTCAGATCTGTCCCACTGGGTGTTTAGGCATTGGGATAAATCCATTGCCTGTTATTCCATTTTTGAAGAAGATAGAAATTTTCCATATAATTTTGAGTGTAGATAATAAATAGAACAAATGTGGTAGTCATAGTTTATTCAACAACTAGAGTGGGCTGTTACTATATACATGTAGTTTCATGTTTACATGTCTATTGGTTTATTTAGTAGCTTAGATTTACATTTCAGATAAATGGTAATTAGGTTGCAGATATATTTCTATAGATTTTAGGTTTCATAAAGATATTCTGCAGATTCCAACAAGCTGCAAGTTATGAGAAAGTTTACAATCCATAAATGAAATTATACATAAATATTTACAAACTACAATCTATGGATGCAGTTATCTTAGAAAGTGGCTGAAATAAAAAAGTACAAAAAAACCTAATTTCTTTTTTTTTTTTTTTAATTTTTTTTATTTTATTTTATTTCATTATTTTTAGAAAGAGGGGAAGGGAGAGAGGCAGAGAGGGAGAGAGACATCAACGTATGGTTGTGTTTCACCTGCCCCCAGCCACAGACCTGACTGGAGACCTGGTTTGCAACCTGGTTATGTGCCCTGGCTGGGGAATCGAACCTGCGACCTTTGGGTTCGCAGGCCGGCGCCTTAAAAAACCTAATTTCTACTGAAAACTATCCATTGCTCAGTAAGAAACCAAAAATACTCTTTTCGAAAATAAACATCACTATTTTCACAAAATTTTATCATTGAATTTCTAACAAGCACATGTTGTTTGTGATAAAAATTAACAGTTAAATTTCATAACCATTTTTATTTAATTTATTTTTT